>CAOLHI010003649.1:0-163790 GCA_948474755.1 Ctenosaura bakeri | reverse complement strand
GGAATCTGCTGCCTCAGAGTGTAGTGGAGTCATAGAAATGTAGAGTTGGAAGAGACCCCAGGGGCCATCCAGTCCAAGCCCCTGCCATGCAGGAACACCCTCAAAGCACTCTCTAGGATAGATGGCCATCAAGCCTCTGCTTAAAAACCTCCAAGGAAGGAGACTCCACTACACTCCGAGGCAGGAGATTCCATTGCCGGACAGCCCTGACTGTCAGGAAGTTCTTCACCTCTCCACCAAGAAGATGCTGAGTTAAGAGTGAAGCTACTATTTTACTTAATCTTTTTGTTGTTGTAGCTAGTTGGGTTCTAGGCTCTCCAATCCATATGAGTTGCAAAATTCATTCATAAACTTTTCCTAAGTTTGTAACCAGAAACTGCCTGCCTTGTTTTGCTTCCTAAGTCAGTGTCAGTTCAGGGAAGCCACACAGAGATTGGGACATGCTTTATCTGCCACTCTGCTAAAAGAAGGCTGATTCCTAACAATTTTAGCTTTCATAGAATTTCCCCCAAAGGGCTAACACACCAGGAAGCACTAACTCCCAACAGTATTAGAAGGGCACTGTAGGAATCATGACCTCCTTCTGGACTTCCCAGGCGCATCTGGGATGGAATCTTGTTGGTTACCCAACTAGAGTTGGCTACTCTACCCAACTAGAGTAGATCCACTTGATTCCAGCAAACAGGTAAATCCCACAGATTCAGTGGCTCAACTCTGAGACTAACCACAGATTTTAGTCCTAGTTCAGCCAGTTTGGTTCTGCTCAGAGAATTTTGTGCTGCTCAAAACTCCCAGAAATCTAGAAGAAACTCCATGGCTACTCTCTGGGGACTTTTCCCCAGATGTTCACTCTGAGTGTGAGACACAGATGCAAAGCTTCGTTCTCCACCTCTGAGCATATCTGGCTCTTCTCTCTCTTTCAAGGTAAATCAACCTGCATATTAAGATGTCAAATGCCTACCAGTTAATGAAATGATTTCTGAGGTTTTAAAGCCATCTCTGACTTGCCTGCCTCCCTCCTCTTTGCAAATTACTGTTTTCAAGGCATTTGTCTCAGAAGCCGCTCAATACCAGTTTTCAAAGGGCTTGATTTGAGTCTCCAAATTTGCCTGTCAAAAGGAGACATCCTGAAAGGAAGAGTGTGGCAAGGCAGTGAATGTGAGGCAATCCAGACATTGGATTTTTCCAGAGGTGCCAACTTAATCTAAGCAGGGTGGGTGGCCTTGTGTTGATTTTCAGTGGCAGTTGCAATCAGTCTGAGAGGAGTCAATTTAGCAATAGTTGTAATTTTAAGGTGACTTTTCTATGGTGAACTCTGAAATGTTCTTCTTTTCTTCCATCTACAGATAACTTTTGTAGAGATTTTTGCCTTGACTCATTGGAAGCTGTGATTACAATCTTAGAATCCTATGGTTGGAAAAGACTCCAAAGGCCATCAAGTCCAACCCACTTCTGCCATGCAGGAAGACACCATCAAAGCACTCCCTTTGACAGATGGCCATCTAGCCTCTGATTAAAAACCTCCAAGGGTGGAGACTCCTTCAAGACAACCTAGTCTGCTGTTGAACTGTTCTCACCATCGGGAAGCTCTAATGTTTAGGTGGAATCCCTTTTCTATAATTTGACATCATTGCTCTGTGTCCTAGTTTCTGGAGCAACAGAAGACAAGCTTGCCCCATCTTCCAATGACATCCTTTCAGATAATTAAACCTGGCTGTCATGTCCCATCAACCTTCTCTTCCCCAAGCTAAACATACCCAGCTCCCTAAGCTGTTCCTCATAGGGCTTCATTGAACTACAACCCTGGAGACCAGAGTTCACTTCCCAGCTTGGCCATTGAAACCCATTGCATGACCTTGTGCATGTCACATACTCTCAGCCCCAGAAAACCCCTGTGATAGGCTTGCCTAGGGGCCACCATAAGTCAGAAATGACTTGAAGGCACACAGCAACAAAAAGTCAACTTGGGTTCCATGCCCATGGTGGGAAAAACTTCCTGAGAGAATAGTTTTACAGTGGAACACGCTGCCTTTGTGGGGTGTGATGGAGTCTCCTTCTTGGGAGGTTTTTAAACAGAGGCTGGATGGCCATCTGTCCAAGGGAAGGCTTTAGTGTGTCATCTGCAGGGCAGACTGTGGTTGGACTGGATGGCCCTCTCCCACCTCCAGCATTCTGTGATTCCTTTTGCTTTCTGTTTCACACATCTTTCTTTCCTCTTATCTCTACATTTTGGGGTAACAAACCTACCCCTATTTTTTGTCACATTATTTCTGCTTCCGGTACAAAATGCCCAGCAACACATCTGCTTCATCAACTGGACTATACCTGTATTAATTCTATGCTTTAATCAACCTCCTGACATTTCATTTATAGTTTTGTATTGGCCTTCATGTTAGTCTCAGTGCAACTGCTTCAGTGGTTGTGTTTCAACTGTTTTTGTTACCATTACTTTTAATGCAAAACTTACTGTGCTTTCACTGTGTTATGAACTTCTATAACCTCTGGATGGTCATTTCAAACTATTCTGGATTGATTTTACTGGGATGTGTCACTTTTATAAATACTAAATCAAGATAAGAAGGACGAGATGCCCCTGCGGGTACTTTCTCAAATTAAAATCCTCACTGAGTAGTCGTCCATGCCTGGCCTAATTGTTCGTGCAGTGATGGCATTTGGAATGCAACCAGACTGCTCCTCATGGTCTTTTCTTTGAACGAGATTAAGCTCAGTGATCAAGAATGGAGGGGCTCTGTGGTGAAGAACATTCTGACTGAATTTCATCTCTTACCACTCTTCTCCAATAATCGTGGGTCATACTCAACGGTAAACTCCCTTATTGCTGCAATGGCTGCACGGTCAATAGCACCTTTACTCCATTCGTGGCTAACTGGAAAGGAGGTAGAAGAAAGAAATGCTATTATCTCTCCTGGGTCCAAACACTGTTATGATTTTTCTTCATCACTCTACCTAACTTCCTGAATAAGAGCAGTTCCACAGTGGAAGATGCTGCTGCCTCCATGGAGTGTGGTGGAGTCTCCTCCTTCTTTGGAGGTTTTTATGCAGAGGCTGGATGGCCATCTCTTGGGAATGCTTTGATTGTGTCTTCCTGCATGGCAGAAGGGGGCTGAACTGGACAGCCCTTGGAGTCTCTTCCAAATCTAGGATCCTATGACTCTAAACTTAAATAAACAAATGCTATGTAATCCTTATATAGTTGCTGTAGTTGTGAACCTTTGTTTCTGATATATGGTGACCCCAATGAGAACCCATCACAGGGATTTCTGGGGCTGAGATTGTGTGATGCACCCAAGGTCACCAAATGGGTTTCTATGGCTGAGCAGGAACTGAACCCTTCTCTCCAGACTCATACTCCATGCAAACCACTATGCTACATGGGCTTTCATAGAATCATAGAAATGTAGAGTTGGAAGAGACCCCAGGGGCCGTCCAGTCCAACACCTGCCATGCAGGAACACCCTCAAAGCACTCCCAACAGATGGCCATCCAGCCTCTGCTTAAAAACCTCCAAAGAAGGAGGAGACTCCACCACACTCCATGGAGGCAGCAGATTCCACTGCCGGACAGCCCTGACCATCAGGAAGTTCTTCCTGAGGTTCAGGTGGAATCTCCTTTCCTGCAGCTTGAATCCATTGCTCCTTGTCCTGGTCTCTGGAGCAGCAGAAAACAAACCCACTCCCTCCTCAACATGGCATCCCTTCAGATATTTAAACATGGCTATCCTGTCCCCTCTTAACCTTCTCTTCTGTAGACTAAACATTCCCAGCTCTCTATCATAGAATCATAGAATCGTAGAATTGTAGAGCTGGGAGAGACATCAGAGGCCATTGAGTCCGACTCCCTGCTAGGCAGGAACACCCTCAAAGCCCTCCCTTTGACAGATGGCCATCCAGCCTCTGCTTAAAAACCTCCAAAGAAGGAAGAGACTCCACCACACTCCATGGAGGTAGCAGATTCCACTGCCAAAGAGCTCTGACCATCAGGAAGTTCTTCCTGAGCTTCAGGTGGAATCTCCTTTCCTGTAGCTTGAATCCATTGCTCCTTGTCCTGGTCTGTGGAGCAGCAGAAAACAAGCCCTCTCCCTCCTCTACATGGCATCCCTTCAAATATTTAAACATTTAATCCCCATAATTCCCTGTATTTCTTATGGTATATTTCCCTGGAATATAATGTTGTTGCTGGAATACGATGTTGCTGCCGTTGTGTTTGTTAACTGCTGCTGCTGCTAAGTGTTTCGGATTGGAAACTCTGTAGAAGTGGGTAAGGCCTGCCTTCTTGGCCTCTGTCCGCACTCTGCTGAGATGGAGGCCGTTGTTGCTTTCTCCTCCTCTAATGAACCGCGGTGTCGGTGTCACTTTGCCTGCCGGTCCGGGACCGACACAGGCTCCCCTTTGCATTTAATGGGACCTGCCAAAATCACCGTGGCAACAGATGAGCTAGAAGTTTGCCAAGGAAATCTGAAGTTGCCTGAATGAATGAACCAGCAGGAAAGAGGGAAAGGTACCGGGAGCCGGAAGGGGGCCTAGCAGATTCCCATAATTGTTCAGAAATAAATGGAAAAGCACTCTGCATATGTTTAAATAACTTTGGCTGCCATCCTCTTGGTGTTTTACACACACATGGTTGCCCTTTCTTTTCACCATCTTTTAATATCCATGTTCAGTTCACAGTTGCACAAGCAGAGTTCCACAGGTACAGCTGTTGCACATGTAGTTGGCATTTATGGATGGTGTGTTGCTACTCATCAGTGCCTTTTGTGTAGTAACAGCCAGCACATTCACCATACCCTCCAACTGCCCTAAATTGGCAGGGACTGATCTGGTTAATCCTGTGTTGTCCCACTTTTTCAGCTGTCGAAATGTCTCAGGCCATTCCCGCACTAGCCTGTTATAGTGCGATGATTCCACTTTCAACATCCTCTGGAATCCTGGGGTTTGCAGTTTTGGGAGGGGCCTTCCATAGGATGTTGGAGGTGGAATAAGAGTGCCCCTTCCGACTCTGTGATTCTGTGGCCATTTCCACACTAGCCTGTTATACTGCTATTCTTCTTCTTCTTAACTTATTCTTCTCCTTAACTGCAAACCCCAGAATTCCATTTAATTGCCATGGCAGTTAAAGCTGAAACATTAGCGATATAACTGTGAATCAAGCCTCATGAGTTCCTGAATATGGCCATTTCTGCCCTACACTGTTATAGTGTTATTGTTCCACTTTCAACATCCTGTGAAATTCTGGGATTTGTAGTTCACGAGGCCAAAGAGCTTCTTGGCTGAGAATCCTAAATTCCCCTCCCTAAACTGCAAACCCCAGGATATTCCATAGGATGTTGAAAGTGAAGTAACAGCATTATAATAGTGTAGGGCGGAAATGGCTTTTTTGGTTTTCCTGTGTTACTCAGTCCTGTTCCCACTTTCCTCAGCTCACCCTAAAAGGGTGACACTTCAGTGCAATTTCCTTTGTTGAGCCAAGGTACCTCTGATTTGTACCATTCTTAGCAAAAATTGTGGTACAAATATCTTCTTCAGCTCTGATTTGGCACCTGATTGCTTTCCCATTTAAAACCTGATTTACCTTCCTTCTCAATTCTGTCCTCTTTATCTTTCTCTCTCTTTCTTGCCAACTCCTGGCTAAACATCTTCTCATAAGCATATCCGTACCCTTGTCCTAACCTTAGCCCTAACCTGCACCACCAGGAGCCCTGGTGGCGCAGTGGTTAAATGCTAGTACTGCAAGCCACAAGGTTGTGAGTTCGATCCTGCTGGGCTCCAAGGTTGACTCAGCCTTCCATCCTTCTGCAGGTCGGTAAAATGAGTACCCAGCTTGTTGGGGGCAATTAGCTAAAATACATTGTAAACTGCTTAGATAACACTCACTTGATAAGCGGTATAGAAATAAATGCTATTGCTATATTGCTATTGCTTTTGTAGGCGATGTGCTACAACCACCACTTAGGCCATTTCCATACTAGACTGTTATAGCGCTATTATTCCACTTTCAACATCCTATGGAATCCTGGGGCTTGCAGTTTAGGGAGGGGACTCAAAGGCCTCCTCAGAGGCCCCTCCCGAAATTGCAAACCCCAGGATTCCATAGGATGTTGAAAGTGGAATAATAGTGCTATAACAGTCTAGTGTGGAAATGGCTTTAATTACAAAGGGTGTACATTTATACTATACAAACATGATGTATGATCCCAGCTTGGAGGTGAGATGTTGTTGTTTTTATGTTGAAGTATCACAAACAAGTGTCCTCATTGCTAGCCCTCCCCTACATTTTTCTCTTATAAAAAGTTGATTTTATTCTACACATAAGAACACGAAACAAACCTACAAATACATTTTGAAAACACAGATAACCATAAAATCCCAGTAACCTTAATTCATTGTCAGAATGGTGCTCCACTCAGTTTCAGTGAGAAAGAGAAGGAAACAAAGATAGAATCAGGAATAATGAACATTCGTATCGCAAGGCACAATTATCAGGACTTAGAGTTTATACATACTGTGTTACATTTACTGTTTCTTTGCATCTTTTCAGACTTAAGCCATTTCCGCACTAGCCGGCCCCTCCCTAAATTGCAAACCCCAGGATTCCATAGGATGTTGAAAGTGGAATCATAGTGCTATAACAGCCTAGTGCAGAAATGGCCATAGAGTTTGCTGATACATAGAATCATAGAATCATAGAAATGTAGAGAGCCCAGGGGCCATCCAGTCCAACCCCCTGCCATGCAGGAACACCCTCAAAGCACTCCCAACAGATGGCCCTCCAGTCTCTGCTTAAAAACCTCCAAAGAAGGAAGAGACTCCATCACACTCCGTGGAGGCAGCAGCAGATTCCACTGCCGGACAGTCCTGACTGTCAGGAAGTTCTTCCTGAGGTTCAGGTGGAATCTCCTTTCCCGCAGCTTGAATCCATTGCTCCTTGTCCTGGTCTCTGGAGCAGCAGAGAACAAGCCCTCTCCCTCCTCTACATGGCATCCCTTCAAATATTTAAACATGGCTCTCATGTCCCCTCTTAACCTTCTCTTCTGCAGACTGAACATCCCCAGCTCTCTAAGTCTCTCCTCCTAGGGCTTCATGGCTTCCAGGCCTCTCACCATTTTGGTCTCCCTCCTCTGGACTTGCTCCAGCTTGTCAATATCCTTCTTGACTTGGGGTGCCCAGAACTGGACACAGGATTCAAGATGAGGTCTAACCAAAGCAGAGTAGAGTGGTACCAGTACCTCCCTCGATCTAGACACCATACTCCTATGGATGCAGCCGAGAATTGCATTTGCTTTCTTGGCATCCTTCTGAAATTTCCAATGGTGTTTTAGAGGCTGACATAAAGGAGGTTCTGTGTCTACAAATGAAATAAAAAGATACCAAGATCTCTTCAGACTGATCCGTACACCTCCCCACTTTTAGACATTTTAATTGACTTGTTAAATAAGGTTGCCGTCCAAATTCTATTCAGCCAATTTCACTAGGTGAGTCCATTTAAAGTTTCCCTTTGTTGAGCAATTTTAGTCCTGGCCGTAACGAGAAGAAATCCAATCAAATCTTTATATTTAAGTTGTCCATTCTGAATTCTCCTCTTAAATCTTTGAATGGCTTTCTCTCTAGAAAATTATTGAAGTGTCCACGTATTTATCCCCCCCCATTTGTACAGCTGGGCTTGTGAATATATTTCCATATGCAGACTTAATAGTTAACCATTCTGTCAAATGGCAATATTGCATAATTGACTCAGCACACCAGAAGTGCAGGCAAATACACATCCATGCAAAATGGGAATCTATGGGCAATGCACATCCATACGTAATGGATGCACAATGGCATGGCATGCACAACATTTTCTGCAGCTCCAAGCTGAATGCAGGCACTCTGCATTGGGGAAAAAAATCCAACCACTTCTTTCGGAAAATGAATGCATGCCTAGGACACTGTCATGTACTGGATAACCCACACTCCACAAATGACATTCTAAGACTAAAACAGAGATGGAGCTCACACCATTTATGGGTATAATTCCAAAATTTAGGTGCACAAAGCTGTGATTGGAGAGGATCATAAATCTAGCATCAAACCACTTCTTAGACAGTTGTCAGACCTGCATTTGCTTCCCATTTCTTGCAATCCTTGACTCGAGCACATATTTCCTGCCTCTTATCTTAGAGATACCAGCTTTCCAAAACACAAGCCTTTACAGGCACCAGAAGAATTCCAGCTATGGATGTCCACGCAACCCCTTGCCATTGATCATGGTGGCAGCTGGGTCCAATAGAAGTTGTTCCCCCAAACATCTGGAGGACCAAAAGTTTTCCAGGTGTTCTCTTGCTAGATGATGGCTGTTACACAGGAAACTGACTGACATTTAGGTGGATTTCTTCCCCAGCCTTACCCAAAGACCTCTGGTATCATACAGTGGTCTTCCTTCCAAGTAGTAACCTGGCCCCCTTTTTATTCTTAACTAGTATATCTACCTGGCATTGCCTGGGATTTTATTTTCTCATATGTAACACTTGTTAGAAAGATTTGAGATCCTATGTCTCCAGTTCCCCAAACTGTCTTGTTCAGTACCTGTAACTCTCCCCCCCCACCATTCCCCAATTCAATCTGTATTCAGAGTTATTAACATGCAGAGGTTGGGTTCCTGAGGGAATACACTGCCCTCCTCCTTGCTGCTAAGCCTCATCTCCATAGCAACCGGCCTATCAGAGCTCGTTGGCTGAGAATTCGAAAGGTCCCTCCCTTAACTGCAAACCCTAGGATTCCATAGAATGTTCTCAGGCAGCCAATCATACGAGGTCTTCACCTGACACAGCCAATCATATGAGGTTTTCGCCTGACACAGACAAACAAACTTTGACTTTTATATATTAGATTTCAATAAAATTAGATGTGCTCAGGGTGGTCTGCTAGTTATTTGTACCGACCCTGACTCCTTTGGACTGGTTAGTGTCTGTCAGTGGCTCCTAGGTCAGTGGGATAGTGAATTTACCCCAAGTTTTAGCTGGAACTTTAAAATAGCTATCCAAGGTGCTGAATTGATTTGGTGGGTAGGATTTATCATCATAGATTGCTTCTTTAATGTTTAGACTAAAACCCAAAGTGGATTCATTGTTGTGCAACCCTATGAGCCATCAGACCCCCAGGGGTAATATATGGTGTACTCTGGAACACTGTTTGAGCCAACAGTGCATGGTGCCAGCTAAAAAAGCCAATACGATTCTAGGCTGCATCTGTAGGATTCTAGGCTGCATCTATAGGAATCTAGTGGAAGGAAGTAATAGTACCACTCTATTTTGCTTTGGTCACACTTCACCCGGAATACTATGTCCAGTTCTGGGCACTGCAGCTCAGGAGAGATATTAGCAAGCTGGAATGTGTCTAGAGAAGGGAGACCAAAATAATAAAAGGCCTGGAGACCACGAAGCCCTATGAGGAGCGGCTTAAGGAGCTGGGGGTGTTTAGCCCGGAGAAGAGAAGGTTAAGAGAGGACATGTTAGCTATGTTTGAATATTTGAAAGGATGGAAGCTGAAGCAAAGGATGAAAGTTGGAGCAAAGGATGAAAGTTGGAGCAAAGGATGAAAGTTGGAGCAAATTCATTTTCTGCTGCTCCGGAAACTAGGACACAGAGCAATGGCTTCAAGTCCCAGGAAAGGAGATTCCACCTAAACATTAGGAAGAACTTCCTAATGGTAAAAGCAGTTTGACAGTGGAGACTAGATGGCCAACTGTCAAAGGAAGAGCTTTGATGGTGTCTTCCTACATGGCAGAAGGGGGTTGGACTGGATGGCCCTTGAGGTCTCTTCCAACTCTGGGATCCTATGATTCTACAACATCTTTCCGGCTCTCCTTTTCCTCCTGCCTTCTTGATCTCCCTCCCTCAAAATGTTCTGCCTGAAAGCATTTTCCGAAAACCTGGGGACAGAAAACAATGCCTGTTCTGCTCCCCCAAGTAGCCTCGTGTGCTCTTGGCTGGTAGAACAATAGAGCCTTAGCCAGCGATGGCTTTCCATTAGCACTGTGAAAAGGGTTTTTAATTGTGAGCTCCAAAGACTCCAGAGCCTGACACTTATCTAATAGCTGCCAGTAGCAAAATCTTTTGTTGGGTGTTAGCAAAAGAAGTGGGGGGGGCACAGTCTATACAGAGGGGAATGCAGATGAAGAGTATCCACTTTCTTCACAATATGGTGTAAAAACACAGCAAGAAATGGGGACCGGGGTGTAAAGGTGATGGGATTGCCCTAGATCAGTGGTTCTCAACCTTCCTAATGCCGCGACCCTTTAATACAGTTCCTCATGTTGTGGTGACCCCCAACCATAAAATTATTTATTTATTATTTACAATGCCTCCCCCCCGGCAAAGGCCGCCTTGCCGGCCAGGAATGGGGGGACAGGGAGGGAAGAGGAGCCGCGCGTCTCCCCCGGGCTCTGCTTCTGCTTCGCTTTTGTTTCCGCTGGGGGGGGCAGTGTGGGAAAAGTTTCCAGAGTATCGGCCCTGCCCGGCGGGGAGAGGAATCCCAGCGCCTTTGTCTTTTGCGCTGGGTGCAACTTGCCCCCCTGGAAAAGCACCGCCTTGCAGCCCCCCAGCCCTTCCGCAGCACCCCCCTCCGTGGCAAGTGGGGCAGGGGCCATGGCGAGGAGGGTGCCTGCCCCCTGTGCTGCTGCCACCACCCCAAGCTGACCCATCAGACGGGAGGTTCTCCCGGTAGCAGAGAGGGGGAACAATTTCAGTCCCTTCTGAATAGGGGGCAGGAAGACGCACCACCGAGGAGGGAATGGAACCTAAGACCATCGGAAATACGTATTTTCCGATGGTCTTAGGCGACCCCTGTGAAAGGGTTGTTCGACCCCCAAAGGGGTCGCGACCCACAGGTTGAGAACCGCTGCCCTAGATGGAAGGAAAGCTATGTTTCTTCCAAAGAAAGGCTGGATTTTGAGAAAATCTGGGCATATTATGGAATTCTAGAATTGTTGAGCTGGAAGAGACCCCAAAGGCCATGAAGTCCAACCCCATTCTGCCATGCAGGATTCTATGAGCTTTTGGCCCACAGAGAGACAGAGAGAGGCTCTCCAAGCTTTCAGACAGGAGTCCCTCAGCCCTATCTTCAGAGAGAATGAATCTGCAGGCAATCTACCATTGATCTTTGGACAGTATTACTTAGAATAACCTTCTGGCCACTATTGGAAACAGGATGCTATGGGGGGAGGGACTTTCTTGTGGGCTCGCCTCGCATTTGCAGTCTCTCTGCAAGACTCGTGAAACTGGGCGAGACTGTGAACACAGAGTGAGGCTCGTAAGCCTCTGTTAAAAATGACATGGGGCAGCAATGGAAAGGGTGGCAAGCCCAACCATCCACCCAATTCTGCCTTGCAAAGGAACCTCACCCCCTAAAGGAAGAACAGGGTGACTGGCATGTTCCTCACCGCTGTGTTACCCTGATTTCTGGGGTCCCTTGGGGGACACCTTAATGTGCTCCACGTGATGGGGGAAGGAAACTACCCAGAGCACAAGCAATAGCAATGCGAGAGTCAGGGTAACCTAGGTAGGTCTTTTTACCCAGTTTTTATGGGGTCAGGCCAAGCCAAAAACCAAACGAAGATGTCCAATAAAATGATTTTATTGAATGAAAGTCTCATGCACCAACGCAATCACTCACACACTCACTCAAGACCTATTAAGAAGCAAAAGAGAGGAAACTGGAAAGGGGAAATATTGAAGGCGTTGTAGCTGGTGTGATACTGCACCTTTTCCTGAAGTCCTTGGTCTGGGAAAAACAGTGCAGAAGTATTGCTCAGCACAGAGAGAGCTGAGTGGATTACTCGATGGACGGAGAAACAGTCTGCTGGGATGACCGGGAGTTATCCAAAGAAACGCTCAAAAACTGGGACTATTTGGAGGGGGAAAGGTACCTGGAGGGCTAATCCTTTCCTGGGGAGAACAATGGATGTTGCAACGGAAAAGAAGCTCCACAATGGAGCTCCACAATGGCAACTCCTTTTGCATGATGAGATTACGAGGTGTTGCGAAAGTTTCAGGATCTTCAGTTGCATTGGGTTGTGGTGTGAATTTCTGTAGATGGTGCTTTCCTAATACGATCTTACAGTTATCAATGCTCAACTTGGGGCAAACATGCTAATCCCCTCAAGTCAGCTTCTCAGGGGCTGAGGACCCTTTGCCTACTGTGCGTTTGCACAACTTGAGGTCTCCTGGGGCTACATGATGGGAGATTGTACTGGCCTGACCTGGTTTTTGATCGTTTGACCGTTGCTACCTACGTGCTCATCCGGGTGATCTCCAAGGCACATTGAATCATATTTTAGTATCAAAACTGTAGACCCCGGGAGAGGGTTTTCCAGTAAGGTAACAGCTGATTCGAATGTATTGTGTACTGTACATTTGAATCTGCTATGGGCTGAATCTGCAGATGATACTTTGTTAAATATGGTTGGGGTAGGGCAAGATTTTTTTCCACTTTTAAAGAGCTTCTGCACTTCTAATCCTTGCAGTTGTGGAGGGATGTGAAGTTGGCCCTTCACATTTGCTAGGATTAGGGGCTCAGGACCCCTGAAAAAGTGAAAAAATCCCAAATATCAAAATGTATATGTGCATGTTCAATATATACCTCACACACAAGGCCTGAAGGTAATTTTATATAATATTTTTAGTAACTTTATTCACAAAACAAAGTTTGTGTACACTGAGCCATCAGAAAGCAAACGTGTCACTGTCTCAGCCACCCATGTGGACAATCTTGGATTTTGAATTTCAAGAGAAGGGATGCTCAACCCGCACTAAATTTATTTGCATTGTATTACTTCCCCTCCCCAATAAGGCTACTGTGAGGCATTTCCAAAACATATGGATTAAAGAAGCATTAACTATATTACATCTCTAACAATTAGTCAGTTTAAGCCATTTCTGCACTAGACTGCCATAGTGCTTTTATTCCACTTTCAATGTCCTATGGAATCAATGGCCTCAAAGGCTCCTCCCTAAACTGCAAACCCCAGGATTCCATAGGATGGTGAAAGTAGAATAATAGCACTATGACAGTTTAGTGTGGAGATGGCCTTAGAATCATAGAATCACAGAGTTGGAAGAGACCCCAGGGCCATCCAGTCCAAACCCTGCCATGCAGGAACCCACATCAAAGCACTCTTGACACATAGCCATCCAGTCTCTGCTTAAAAACCTCCAAAGAAGGAGACTCTACTACACTCCATGGAGGCAGAAGCATCTTCCACTGCTGGACAGCTCTGACCATCAAGAAGTTCTTCCTGAGGTTCAGGTGGAATCTCCTTTCCTGCATCTTGAATCCATTGCTCCTTGTCCTGGTCTCTGGAGAGGCAGAAAACAAGCCTGCTCCCTCCTCAACATGACATCCCTTCAAATATTTAAACATGGCTATCATGTCCCCTCTTAACCTTCTCTTCTGCAGACTAAACATCCCCAGCTCCCTAAAGCGTTCTTCAAAGGGCATGGCTTCCAGACCCTTCACCAAAGTTAGATAAGCCTTAGATAAGCCTGCATTCAAAAGACCTTGTTCATCCAGAAAATCCATCCAGATTTGCAACCTGTTGAGCTGTCTACATTGCTGCTTTGTGCCAATGATATGAAATGAACCCCCCCCCCGCAATTCACTCAATCATTGTCTCAGTCACCCACCCACCCGCTGCCTTCTGCCTGCTTGGCTCCCCACTCTCTCCTGCTGACATGTTAATTGCTTTTGTGTTCTCTTTTCACAGGATGCCAAAGCTGATGGATTGCAGCGGTGAAGCTCAGTCAAGGAAGAGCCTCTTTCATTCTCAGATCACAGACGGGGTCACCCCTCGTGTTACATGCCTTCTCCCCCTCTCTGCACTACATTTTTCCTTCTCTGTTCCCCCCCCCGCCATGATGATGACTAGAAAACAAGCTGGGCTTTCGCACTCAGCTCCTATTGAGTGAGAAAACACCCAAATCCTGTCTCCTTTCTTCTGGAAATTGTTATAACAGCAACAGCCCCTGAGCGTGAGTGTGGCCAAAGTGCCGTCTTAGGAGAAAGCATAAAGACAGCTTGGATGAGGGCCACTGTGACCTTTCCGCACCACTCTGTTATACTGCGGTTATTCCACTTTTGACCTCCCGTAGAATTCTGGAGTTTGTGTGTAGGGAGGGGTATTTAGGATTCTCAGCCAGAGAGCTCTTGGACCTCCGGAAACTACAGTACTTTCGCAGAAGGTTAAGAGGGGACAGGATAGCCATGTTTAAATATTTGAAGGGGTGCCACGTAGAGGAGGGAGAGGGCTTGTTTTCTGCTGCTCCAGAGACCAGGACAAGGAGCAATGGATTCAAGCTGCGGGAAAGGAGATTCCACCTGAACCTCAGCAAGAACTTCCTGACGGTCAGGGCTGTCCGGCAGTGGAATCTGCTGCTGCCTTCATGGAGTGTGGTGGATTCTTCTCCTTCTTTGGAGGTTTTTAAGCAGAGGCTGGATGGCCATCTCTCGGGAGTGCTTTGCGGCTGTTCCTGCATGGCAGGGGGTTGGACTGGATGGCCCCTGGGGTCTCTTCCAACTCTACATTTCTATGATTCTATGATTCTACAAGCCCCAGAATTCCACAAGATGCTGAAAGTGGAGTAATAGCGCTATAACCGTGTAGTGCGGAAAGGCCCTGTGATTGCCATGGGGGTCTGTAAAGAGTATGGAGGCATTGTGAATCAAAGACAGCCCAGAATCTTGTTGGTGTCTTTTACATGCAATCAGATCGACTACAGAAGTGTGTTACTCCACTTGCTGGGGGTCCCTTAGGGGGATTCCCAACGCCTGTCAAACTTATCACTTGTGGGGGAAATTAGCTCTGAGCACTGCTTTAGCAATGCAAAGAGGGCAGGGTAATTAAGGATCTTTTACCCAATGTTTACGGGGTCAGGCTCAGTCAGAAATCACACAAAAACGTCCAATGAATGACTTTATTGAATATTAATAGTTCGCACTAATGCAAACATGCACACATGCATCCAAGGGCTAATAGAAATAAAGAGTGGAAATAAGAAAGAGGGATTGTTGAGGGATTCACAGCTTGGGTAATACTGCACCTCCTCGGGAAGCAGCAATCGAACAGCAGCTCAGCAAAGAGATGCTGAGGAGGGAGTAGGACCGGCCAGCTGGTAAGACCAGGAGGCATCACACTCATTGCATCGCCTTCCTCTCCTTGTGCCTCTTGCCTAACTTGCCCAAAAACAGGGACTATTTGTAGGAAAAATTTACTTTGAAGGCAAATCCTTTCCTGGGGAACACAAAGAGAGACAGAATAAGAAAAACACTTCTACACTTGGCATTTCTCAGAAGATAACAAAATGTCATCTAAATCACAGGATCTTCCTCCGCTTTGAGGCTGTGGTGTGAGTTTCTGGAGATGGATCTGATAAGGTTTTATTGCTTCCAGTGCCCAATTTTCCGGGAACACTTTTACTCCCTTCAAGTGGACTCCTTAAAGGTTAAGGACCTTTTGTCCACCATGGGTTCTCACAACATGAGGTCTCCTGTGGCTACGTGACTGGGGATTTTCCTGGCCTGATCCGGTTCATTCAATCATGTGACCGTTATTGCCTACGTGCACATTCGGGTGACCTCTCTGGTGGGTTCGATTAATTTTATATCAAAGTTGGAGTCCCCAGGACAGGGTTTACCAAGGGGGCAACCAGTGGTTGGAAGTGTTTGCCCAACATGAAATATCTGCAGTCAGTTCAGGGTTGTCAAAGCAGAGTTGCTCAGGTAGCACCCTTGAGGTGCATTGAGCATGGGGCTATGGAAGTGCCTCCACTTTTGCAGAATGTGGAACACCCACAATGAGTTCCAGATTGTGGAGGAAGGGTTGCACATGGAATGCAAATACTGAGGTGCAAATCCTCAGTCTATCAGCAGTTAGGAAACTGCCAGAAGCTCACAGAAAACTGGAGGGGGGGCGGTTGAGACAAAAGTTATTTTATGTCAAAGGTGGGTAGCGTTTTGCACATGTTCAGTGGCAATTTGTACTCAGGTCCATTTCTGAAAACAGTATTTTCTTTCCTTAGGGAAAAGGTGCACTGGAAAGACATTACTATTACTACAAAATACCATCTCTAATGATAGCACACAATATGGGATAAGAAAATTGTGTTAAGAAATTGTTTTAAGGAGTTGAAAAATATTGAGCACATGGAAAAGTGAAATGTGTCTTTTAGCAAATAGGGATATGTGGCTGAAAAAAAAAAGGATACTGCTTGTTAAAGGACAGGTTCTACCTGCTATTAGTAAAAAATAAAAGGAAGGCAAAGTGATCCTCGTACTCTTGGTACAATACAGAGCTGAAAAACAAGATTTCAGGGCAGGGATAAGCAAACTATGCAGTTTTTGAAAGATTAATCTGTAGTTTAGGTCAATGTGGGTTTTATCCAAAAGGAATTATAAATGTGTATGAAAAATACTGAGGGTATATAAATTTCAGACAAAAATTGTATTCACCACCAACTCGTTTGCAGAACAAAGAGCTCTAGTGGTCCAATTGTGCAATCGTAATTATTAATTATAGATTCCCCTTTTTACTTCATTCAAATGCTCTGAGTTGCTTTTATTGGCTCCATAGCTTAGGGAGAAGCACTTTTGCAGCAACACTAATTATTAGCATCTTACTAGCAGTTTTTAAGCATACAGGTATATCTCAGACCATTTCTGCACTGGACTGTTATAGCGCTATGATTCCACTTTCAACATCCTCTGGAATCCTGGGGTTTGCCAGCCGGCCCCTCCCGAAACTGCAAACCCCAGGATTCCAGAGGATGTTGAAAGTGGAATCATAGCGCTATAACAGTCCAGTGCAGAAATGACAAATGTTTTTGAACTGGGAACTACTTGTTAGCTTTTCCCCCAAAAATCAACTTTTGAGAAGTTCAAGTTGGGACTTCTAGAGACCATCTAGTCCAAAACACTGTACTGATAATTAAGGTAGTAAAAAAAAATGTTGAATTTGACAGTGACTCCAAAAGTTACCTTTAGGGGTATACCAATACATACAGATTAGAAAGGATTTTTCTTGCTGGGGCTTGACACAGCAGGCATTCTGAGTATTTGGTGCCACCTCCTGGCTAAATGAAAGAAAATCCAAAACCCACAAGCAGTGACAGCTTTCTTGGGACAACTCCAAAGCATAAAATGCATTATGCAAGCTTGTGAAGCTTCCCTGGCTTCTTCATCTTGCAAAGATGTTAAAAATCATACAGAAGAAAACTAGATGATGATGTTAGAGTCACAGGCTTCCATTCTGTCTGAGATATTGTTGGTTAAGATGACATTGAGGGATTTCAACACAGGCAGAGGCCAGACCCCTTATTGGCTTTGTGAGTATCAGTGACAAGAGCAATGAAAAGACAAGTAATAAAAATTTCAACTCCATTAGCAGTGGAAAAATAACTTCTCTTGAGATCCAGCTGTCTGTGTCGTAGGTGCAGGTAAAGTTAACAGATAAGGTAGCCTAAAACTTAAACAACACAAGAATCTTCAGAATGCAAACCCATTAACATGCATAATTATATTCTCTAAGAGGGATTATATTTGCATGAGGTCTGTGGATAGTTCTGATGATAACATGCCATCTGCCAACCCATCCTGTGATATATACTGAATAGATCACACTACAGTGCCTTTCATATCACAATCATAGTGCTATGATCCAAGAAAGCCAATGCAATTCTTGGTTGCATCAATAGGACTATGATGTCTAGACCACAGAAAGTAATCACAGAATCATAGCATCACAGAGCTGGATGAGGCCCCAAAGGCCATCCAGTCCAACCCCCTTTGCCATGCAGGAATACACATTGAAACACTCCCGACAGATATCCATCCAGCCTCTGCTTAAAAACCTCCAAAGGAAGAGACTTCACCACACTTCTCTAAGGCAGCAGCAGATTCCACTGCTGGACAGCCCTGACCATCAGGAAGTTCTTCCTGAGGTTCAGGTGGAATCTCCTTTCCTGCAACTTGAATTCATTGCTCCTTGTCCTAATAATACCACTCTATTCTGCTTTGGTGAGACCTCGTCTGGAATACTGTGTCCAGTCCTGGTCACTTTATTTCAAGAAGGATATGGACAAGCTGGAACGTGTCCAGGTGACCAAAATGGTGAAGGGTCTGGAAGCCATGAAGCCCTATGAGGAGCGGCTTAGGGAGCTGGGTATGTTTAGTCTGCAGAAGAGAAGGTTAAGAGGGGACAGGATAGCCATGTTTAAATATTTGAAGGGATGCCACATGGAGGAATGAGAGGGCTTGTTTTCTGCTGCTCCAGAGACCAGGACAAGGAGCAATGGATTCAAGCTGCAGGAAAGGAGATTCCACCTGAACCTCAGGAAGAACTTCCTGACGGTCAGGGCTGTCCAGCAGTGGAATCGGCTGCTGCCTCCATGGAGTGTAGTGGAGTCTCCTCCTTCTTTGGAGGTTTTTAAGCAGAGGCTGGACGGCCATATGTTGGGAATGCTTTGATGGGTGTTCCTGCATGGCATGACCCCTGGGGTCTCTTCCACCTCTAAGATTCTATGATCCCACTTTAACTGCCAGGGTAACATACTATGGGGTCCTGGGGTTTGTAGTTGGGAGGCACTAGAGCAAAACTTCCGAGTGTTCCTCCCTGAACTACACATCCCAGGATTCCACAGGATATTGCCCTGCTTGTTAAACTGGAATCATAGCACTATAATTCTGTAGTGTGGAACGGCCCCACAATAAGGTTGTACATGCTACCTTTGTTTTTGTAGATCTGACCATTGTTTCACATGTACTGTTTAATACAGAGGTGGGAATCCTAAGCCCCCCCAGACATCCAACTGTAATGCCCAGCATTCTTCACCATAGGACATGCTGATCAGGGCTGCTGGGTGCTGCAGATGGGTAGCCATCTGGAGAGCTGCGCCATTGCATCCTGAGGTAGCCACAGCCATCCTTCTTCCTGCCTGATCCTAGTGATCTATCTAGGCCATTTCCGCACTAGACTGTTATAGCGCTATTATTCCACTTGCAACATCCTATGGAATCCTGGGGTTTGCAGCTTCGGGAGCTGCAAACCCCAGGATTCCATAGGATGTTGCAAGTGGAATAATACGCTATAACAGTCTAGTGTGGAAATGGCCCCAGTGACTTCAATAAAACAGGCAGGACTAGAGGCTTGCTTTCATGAGACTTTGGGTCTTTCTGCTAACTGCTATAGGGCTATTATTCCACTTTCAAGCTCCTCTGGAATCCTGGGGTTTGCAGTTTAGGGAGGGGCACTTAGCATTCTCAGCCAGAGAGCTATTTGGCCCCAGGAAACTACAAACCCCAGAATTCCACAGGAGCTTGAAAGTGGAATAATAGCACTATCACAGTGTAATGCAAAAAGCACTTTTTTGTAAAAAACAAGCTCTAGTCAATGCAAATAGCGTTTTCACAGAAGAAAACCAAAGTAAAAAGAAAAGAGGTCCCTGCACACAAGGAGCTTACAATCAGGGACCTGTCCAGTTGGGAGGCAAACCAGAGGTCATCCAATTCAACCCCTTGCAGTTAATCTACAGCAGTCCAAACTCTATTTTTTTAAAAAAAATTCCAACAGAGAGGAGGTGGGGGATCCTGGGAGCTGTGATCCAAAAAAGTAACTTTTCCCTCCAAGCTGTGCTCCTGCTTAGGTGTGATATGTTCTGTTTCCAACACTGTTGTTGCACACGGGGATGTTTCCAATGGCGATCGGTCCTTCGAACTGGGAAAAGTGACTGTATTGCTTCCAGCTTATTTTGGTTGCTTTAAGCTCTAAAATGCAGCAAAGCTCCAACCACTCCGGTTGCCCACACTAAAGATGGCGCCGCGTGCCTCACGCCCTATCCTCTCCGCGCGCCTGCGCGCACCGCCTGCTCCCTCCCCGTGCCACGTGGCCCTGGCGGAGCAAACCCGAAGGAAGGCGGGTGGGGGGAACTCCCTCAACCAAGATGGCGGCCGAGACTTCACTGGTGGGGGTCTCCTTCGTGTCAAGGGGCGGAGGAGGAAGCCTGTGAGGGAAAGTGAAAGTTGGGCGCCCGGGAGGGGGAGAAGACGAGGAAGGGGTCTGACTGGTAGGCAAGACTTCCCCCATTCTCTCTCCAACCCGGCCCCCCTGCTTGCTCCCCTCCCTCCCCCCATACTGGGCCCCCTCCCTCCCTCCCTCAGGCCTTGGGACCCCCCAACAACGAGCATTTCACCCCCCCTCATGAGTGAGGTTGTCCTTGAGGAAGGAAACCCAATTCCTCCTCCCCCTCTCTCAACTTTAAGTCGCCCCTTCCCCAAATTCTCAAAAGCCCCCCCCCATTTCTCACCCCCCTCCCCTGGGTACCAACCCCCCCCCATTTTTAGTTTTAAAACATCCAATTTTTCTCTGAGGGAATACATTCCACCCTCCTCAGTTTCCTTTCTTGGGGGAAATATTGACCAACCTCCTTCCCTGGGTCAAGCCCCCCCCCAGTTTTATTTCTGCCCCCCCAGTTTTATTTCTGCCCCCCCCATGAAGCCTTGGACCAGCTCCCTCCAAATTTTAAAATCCCACCATTGATGCCCTTGCTGGCAGAGCTCCCCCTCTTCCCCCTTCCATGTTCTCATCCTCTAAAGCTGCCACCCCACACCTGCCTTTAAATCCCCCCAAAAAATTAACCCCCCCAAAAAATTAACCCCCCCCAAAATTAAATCCCCCCAAAATTAAATCCCCCCCAAAATTAAATCCCCCCCAAAATTAAATCCCCCCCCAAATTAAATCCCCTTGTCTTTTCTGCAGTAGTCCTTGCCAAGGGGTGGGGGTCCTTTTGGGGGAGGGAGACCCCCCGCTGTGCCTTGGTGGAGAGGGGGAGACAAGAAGCCAAGCCGGGTCTCTGCTCCTGGGGAGAGGGATTTGAACCCAGGGCCCAGCCATGCCCCCCAGGCTGGAGAGGCTGGCCAACGTGGTCCTTCGGGTGCCCAGCATCGTCCTCCTGGACCTGCTCTACCGGTGGGACGTCCAGGCCTTTGCTGAGCTGCTGCGCCCCAAGTCCCCCCAGTCTTATCTGCAGAGGCATCACCTGTGGAATGTCTACTATGCAGGTAAGCCACTCTCCTGGGCTGGAAGCGGGTGGGATTGGAAGGGAGGGCTTGTCTTGGCCAGGACAGCCGCAACCTGCAAACAGCCGATCGTTCTTCGGACAACCACTGCCATATTGACAAGCTGGAGCAAGTCCAGAGGAGGGCGACCAAAATGGTGAGGGGCCTGGAAGCCATGAAGCCCTCTGAGGATAGACTTAGAGAGCTGGGGATGTTTAGTCTGCAGAAGAGAAGGTGAAGAGGTGACATGATAGCCAGGTTTAAATATTTGAAGGGATGTCATGTTGGGGAGGGAGTGGGCTTGTTTTCTGCTGCTCCAGAGACTAGGACAAGGAGCAATGGATTCAAGCTGCAGGAAAGGAGATTCCACCTGAACCTCAGGAAGAACTTCCTGATGGTCAGGGCTGTCCGGCAGTGGAATCTGCTGCCTCAGAGTGTAGTGGAGTCTCTTCCTTCTTTGGAGGTTTATAAGCAGAGGCTGGATGGCCATCTGTCGGGAGTGCTTTGAGACTGTTCCTGCATGGCAGGGGGTTGGACTGGATGGCCCCTGGGGTCTATTCCAACTCTACTTTTCTATGATTCTATAATCCACAACTTGCGGCTTCTGAGAGCTACAGTCCAAAAGGTAACTTCTCAAAGGTCTGTTTGCTGCCACCTGCTTGGAAGGTCTGAGGCCATTTCCACACTAGACTGTTATAGCACTATGATTCCACTTTTCTCCCTTTTTTTTATTTAATAAAACACAAACACAAACATTCAATTGTAAAACAAATTATCCAGATAAAATACCAAAGGTACAATATAATATAAAACAAACAAATCTAGAACAGCAGGAGAAAGGAAACTACCAAGGGATATTGTTATTTGCTTTACGAGAACAACGATTAAGGAGCAAATATTGCAAATGAGTTATGAGAAAAAAACTAATGGTGGATAATGCAGAATTAAAAATATTTAAAGATATCCCATATCAGATTCTAAGAAAACGTCAGGAATATAAACCTTTGGCAAATTTTTTACTGAAAAATAAAATTAGTTACAGATGGAAAAAAAAAAAGGTAACCTGAGAACAATAACCTTTAATAGTTACTCACTGCCCTTACGATTCCCCTTTCAATGTCCTCTGGAATCCCGGCCGGCTCCTCCCGAAACTGCAAACCCCAGGATTCCAGAGGACGTTGAAAGTGGAATCGTAGCGCTACAACAGCCTCGTGCAGAAATGGCCTCAGTTTCCTTGATCCCATGACGTTTGGAGGGAAATTATAAGGTGCTCTAAGGGCCCCGACTGTTTATCTTGCCTGATATAGGCAGGCTCACACACAGTTGTGATAGGGTTGGCTAGAGCAGAAACCTGCTGTTTCTCAGCTCAAGCCTGGGTTTGTTTTCTGCTGCTCCAGAGACCAGGACAAGGAGCAATGGATTCAAGCTGCAGGAAAGGAGATTCCACCTGAACCTCAGAAAGAACTTCCTGACCATCAGGGCTGTCCGGCAGTGGAATCTGCTGCCTCGGAGTGTAGTGGAGTCTCCTTCCTTGGAGGTTTTTAAGCAGAGGCTGGATGGCCATCTGTCAGGAGTGCTTTGAGGGTGTTCCTGCATGGCAGGGGGTTGGACTGGATGTGGTCTCTTCGAACTCTACATTTCTATGATTCTATGTTTCTATGATTCTATTGCTGCAGACACACTGTTGCAACCCAACACTGAAAGTTTTGAGTCTCCAGCACCCCTTCACCATCCTCCCAGTGCTGGTGCTGCTTAAAAAATCCAGCTAGACAGAGGATGAGGAAGAAAAGAGGGCTGGGTAGGCAGGAAAAGCCTTTGTGAAACTTTGTTGAGGATGACACAACAACACTACTGAGTCCTAAGTTCCAGTTTGAATCTTTGCTTGATTGTCTTCCTGCTTCCTGGTTTGATAATTAACCAAAGTGTCCAGCAAAGTATGGGAAAGTTACCTTTTAGATCACTAATGTTTTTAGAACAGGGGTGAAGACTGTGTTGTTACACAAAGAGGCAGCTGTTAAATCATATTTCTTATTTTGTGTTCATTGGCTGGCTCAGAGTCATTAGATCTGCGTCACTAATGTTCATGTCACAGGTGTTAATGCCCTGCAATGTATGCTTTCTGATTTGTTATTTATAACCTTACAAGTCCAAATCTAGAACGGAATTGCAAAAAGCCAGGAGTTGTAGCACAACAGAGGTGAACAACTGTTTGTTTGTTTGTGGATGCCATTACTGAAGAACTAGAAGTCAGAAATACTTCCCAGTCCAAAGCAAATAGTGATCCAGTGATCTCTCAGTGTCCCCCAGTCTGCCCAAATTTCCCTGCAGAACTATGAACTTAAGTACTTTATATTTACTCTGCATCAGGTTTACCAACTCTTTCCCCAGGGCAGGAAAAAAAAAAGTGAAATTGTGCAACTAAATGATGTTAGCTAGAGAAATTTTATTAATCACTGGTTATATATTTGGGGGATTAGATATAAGATATCCTCCAACTTTCCCAGTTTGGCAGGGACTGTCCTAGTTAATCCTCTGTCCTTCCACATTTCTAGCTGCTTTTAAAAGGTTCTAGTTTCTCACTCTTCCTCCCACATTCTCCCTTTTGCTCTCAGCTCACTTCAGTTCCTGTGAACTGTATTCAGATGGCCAAAGTGATCTGAAAACAATTAACTCAGAAAAAGGGAGCTCAGAACCTCATCCTTTCCTGTAAACTAGCAGTGCACAAAGTACAGCCTGCAGGCCACATATGAACCACGTGTGTTAAAAAAAGAGTTTTCTTTTGTTTCAAATGTCCCCAAATATCCTCTGGGGGTATAGAGGGAATTTCCACTGTATTTGGAGACCCTGATGCCCCACCCCTAAAAGAACAAAGCAGTTTTTTTCAAAACAAATTTTGCCCTCTGGGTAGAATGGGACTACTCCTCTCCTTTTTGGGGGGGGGGGTGCTGAGCCAATTTAGGCACAAGAGAGGCCTTTCTTTGGAACAGGAGGTAATCAGCAGGTGACTTTATTTCATTTTTGCTACTCATTGGGAACTGTCCTTAAAAGTTTCGATCACTGAAAGTGTAATTTAGGTACCAGCAAAGTTGTTCACTGTCCTGAGATTTACAGCAGCCTACAAAAGTCACAGCAGATTCAACTAAAAGTGCATGTCATACAAAAGTTAAAATGTAGGATAAAAATCCATTTTAAAACATATCTCTTAAAAAGAATGGAAAAAACAGTGCAGAGAATGTAGCACATCATTAAAAACTCTAAACAGAGGCTGTTATACTTTGGACATACAAGTTGAGTAACTTTTATCCAAAATGTTTGGGACCAGAACTATTCCATATGTCAGAGTTTTTCATATTTCGGAATACAGTACCTTTTGGGAATAACCTTGTGTCCTGTTTGTTCAGTAATTGTGAGGTATATGAAACCCGAGGCTGGCGAGAGACTAAGGAGCTGTGAAATGGCAGGAAACCAAGTGTAGGCTCGGTGCAAATCTACACCTCCCACCATTTCACAGATCCTCAGTCTCTCTCTTTTTGCCACCAGCCTCTTGCTTCTACCTTTCCTCAGATCTCAAAGATGAACAAGCAGCAGTGCAACTGCCACCTTGAAGACAGAAGTGGGCAGCTGGTGGCATAAAGTTTGGGGGGTTTAGAGAGTTTCAGATTTCTGGATAAGGGAGGCTAAACCTGTACCGTGAGATGACATGACTCACGGGAAAAGATGGTAATGTTCAATAAAGTAGAAAGCAATAGGAAAAGAAAAAGACCACAGCATAGATGAATGGGCTTGCATCAAAGAAGGCCCAGCTACTCTGAGTTTGCAGGAGCTGAGCATGGCAGTTGGCGACTGGACTCATGGAGAGCTCTCATACATTGGGTAGCCATAACTCAAAGCTGATTTGATAGCAAAGAACCACAACAAACTGGTGGAGGGCGTAATAAGAATTTAAAAAGGCTTCGCTAGCAAGCGAAACAGATAGGCTTCGATGTGCTTTTGAAGTGTTTCTCTTTTTTTCCCCTCAACCTTTAGGCCACGTGGTGTGTGTGGTGGTTCTGCTCCTCCCCGTCCAGTTCCTTGTGAAGTTGTACCTGTACCTCTTGACTGTTCTGCTGCTTTACGTGGGCCATCAGACAGCCTGGTAAGGGCCCGGATCCTTCCCTCGGGGAACTGGAAGTCACTGCTCGTAAAGTGGGTGTCCTAAAATGAAAGGGACTTAGAGGGCACATGGGTGGTTTGGGTCTCACTCCAGAAGTCTTTGTATTGAAAAGCCAATTAGTGACCCTGATTTTATTCAGGGATTGGGCAACACAGAGGTGCTTCATTCTGACCGTAACTCAAGCAGGCAACCACTTGAGGTGTGGATGATAGATTACTTTTAATTATTTATTGTTAATCTGGCCCTCTCTATAGGAAAGTGTTGAAACCTGTGGTGAGATTGCAGAGTTGCAGTCCTGGGATGGGTTTTGGTTGGTGGTAGACAGGAGAAACTTCAGAGAAGGAAGCAGGAAGATATTCAGAAAATGGTAGCTATGGTAGCTGTTTTTAAACCTCAGAAGAGATGTCATGTGGGAGATGGCGCTGCTTCAGAGACTAAGATACAAACCAGTGGATTCAATTCCAAGAAAGGAGATTCCACCTAAGCATTAGGAAGAACTTTTTTTTACTGTAAAAGCTGTTGGACAGTGGAACAGATTGCCTCGGAAGGAGATGCATTCTTCTTATTTGGAGGTCTTTAACAGAGGTTGAGCAGGCATCTTTCAGAAGTGCTTTAGTTCTGCATTTCTACACGACAGAATGGGGTTGGACTGGACAGCCCCTGTGGTCTCTTCCAGCTCTAAGTGTCTATGATATGAGCAACTTGCATTTGGATATGTAGGAAACATGCAGCCCTCCAGATATTTGTGGACTGCAACTCCCAGCAGTCCGAGCCAGCATAGCCAGTAGTGAGGACTGCTGGGAATTGCATTTCAACAACATCTGCAAGGCTACCTAATTTCTACCTTATGGTACCTACATCATGGGGTCTCATGCTCAGATCTGTCATTGTAGATTTTTGTATGGGAAAGCCCTCCTGCTGGTATGAAACTTTTTTTTTCTTGTTTCTTCTTCCAGGGATTATGTCCGTCATGAGATGGAACACGAATTCTACGGCGCCGTGTACCAGGATCCCATTGTGCTGGGCCGCTTTGCTACCGCACTCACAAGTGAGGAATGGGAGGGGGAGAGCATGGCATTTTTATGTTAACCTGGATTAACTTTTGTTGTACCTCAGCTGCTCATGTCTCAGTTGCCCATGCAGAGTGTGGGCTGATGTAGAAGTGGCTGATTTGTAAGACTGCATAGAAGGAACCATGCCTGTATGGAACCAGACAAGCTGCAGTTCAGAGGCAGAGTGCATATCTTCATGCTGCATCCTTCCCACACCAGTGAAAGGGATTTTGTAAGGGCTGAGGAAAGTGACCATCTTCTGAAACCCCAGAAGTAAGAGTCTTGTGGCTCTCCAGATGTTATTGAACCGAGTGTTCTCCGAATGTTGCTAACCCTTTGCTATGCTGGCTAGGGATGCTGGAGATTGCAGTCTGTGAGGTTTCTGACCCCTTATTCCACCATTTTCCCTACCAGATGTAAAGTTCTGCCTAAATCTCCACTGCCACCACATGCAAAGACTTCCACAATCTCACTGTCACCACCAAGAATGAGGGCGTTCCCTCATGTCCCCACCTCTGCTACCAATTTAAGAACCTTCTCCTGTCCCACTGCTATGGCCACCAACTGTGGGGACCTACTAGATGCCCTCCAGATTCATGTGCATAATATATTGCAACTTCTGTCCCCTCTGGACACCAGCATTCCCTCTCTGAACTGCAAACTCCAGGATTCCATAGGATGTTGAAAGTGGAATAATAGCGCTATAACAATCTAGTGCGGAAATGGCCTAGGACTGAGAGTGTGTGATCTGCCCAAGATCACCCAGTAGGTTTCCATGACTGAGCAGAGAATTAAACCCATGTCTCCAGGGTCATAGACCAGCTCTCGCATCACTACACCGGCTCCAAAATTCCATAATACATGAAAGCAACACTTTATTAACAGAAGTAGAACAGAACAAAGCAGATTAATAATTTAATATAGGTTGAAACTCCCTTATCTAAAATGCTTGGAGCTACAAATGCTCCCTGTTCTGGATTTTGATGGGACCCAGTTCTAAACATGAAATTAATATATGTTCCATATGCATCCTTAATTGTAAATTTAATTTGCTGTAAATTATTGTTGATGTGTATATATACTCTTGGATAACTGTAAATTATATATGTTCTTTCGACATGGGGTTCCCTCTTTTCTCAGTCCTTCTTGCAGGGAACATGAGGGAATTACAGAGGCTTGCTTGAACTCGCTGTTTTAAAAAGTTTTAAAAGAGTGTATTAATATGTTTTAAATATATTTTTTTATCTTTGTACTGTTTTAATTGTTTTTAGTTCTTCATTGCCTTAGGAGCCCTTGTGAGTTGGGAGGTGATACAAAAATACCTTTCTTAAATTAATAACATCAAGGTCTATTGAGCCTAAAGCCAAAGCGAAGCTGTGTTAGATTCCTCCCTCTTCACAATTCCTTCTGAGGTTTGTGATTCCAAAGGCATTTCTGCACGAGGCCCCTCCCGAAACTGCAAACCCCAGGATTCCATAGGATATTGAAAGTGGAATCATAGCGCTATAGCAGCCTCATGCGGAAACGGCCCAAGGGGCCCTCTTGACCGTCTGCTTCCTTCCTAGGCCAGGTCATCGTTATCACCCTCTGTGCCTTTCTGCTGCGGACTAAGCACGTGTGGCGCTTTTCGGCCCCGCTGCTCCCCTTGGCCGCCCGTCTCTGCTGCCTCCCAGTCCAAATCCTGCCCACTGTCAATACCTTTGCGGCCATCCTGACTTCCCTGGAGGTTCTCTATGTGATCGTTTCCGGCTTGTCGGTGCCGGTCCAGTTGGCTGCTGCAGCATACAGGGAAATCACTCAGGTGAGAAGCAGCTTCTCAGGGTGGGGGCTTGGAAATTGTTCTCCTTCCTACAATTTCCTACAGTTTTGCTCTGTGCATTCTGCTTTGAGCTTCTCCTCCGCAACCATCCTCTCTCTGTAGTTCTGTACTAAAGCTACATGCTGTTCAGGAGTTTATTATTTTAACAATAAAATAACAATAGCAATAATACAGGTTGAGTATCTCTTGTCCAGAAATTCAAAAACCTCCAAAAACCAAAACTTTTTTTGACACCAGCTGCCTGCTTCCATCTTTGAGGTGACAGATGGAGCCCAACTACTTGTTCATCTCTCAGATCTCCAGTCTCTCCCCAGTCTCATGTCTTATACACAACACAGGTAGCAAATGAATGAGACACATGGCTGGAGAAAGAAGTAAGGATCTGTGAAATGGCGGAATCCAAGCATAGTGCTTGGTTGGGCTCCTGCTTGTTCGTTTGCAGGTTCCCCAGAGATCTCCTGTATTTTACATATATGCAAATAGAGGTATTCCAAAATCTGAAAAATTTGAAATATGAAACCTTTGTAGTCCCAAGCATTTCAGAAAAGGGATACTCCACCTGTATTCTTGACTTCATTCATAGTATTCCTGCCCTTTTCCTAATAGTGGAACTCAAGGAAACTTACAACTTAGAAAAAACAATACAGATTAAAAACTTCACAAAGACGAGAATAAAAGATGTAAATATGAAAGTGATTTCAAAAAACCGTTAAATAATTCATAAAGCAAAAAGCATTAAAATTCATTAAACAACTATATACAACCTAGCACAGCACACGATAGAAGCCCATGACAATAAATTTGTAAATGTCTGATAGAATAAGCATGTCTTTATTTGTCAGTGGAAGGAGATCCTAGCCTTCCTAGGGTATGAGTTCCAAAGTCTGGGAGCAGCCACCAGGAAGTCCTGGTTTCCCTTTTTCCCCATCAAATGAGACTGAGAAGATGGTGAGATAGAGAGAAAGCCTTTCTGGAAGGTCTTAAGAGATCTAATGGGCTCATAATGGGAGATACGGTCCTCCAGATAGGGAAGGAGTTCCAAAGGCTGGGAGCAGCTGCTGAGAAGGCCCTGTCTCCCTTTTTCCCACCAAAGGACCCTGAGAAGGTGATGGGACAGGGAGAAGGACCTCTCCTGAAGATCTCAGTGCTCTAATAGGCTCATAAAAGGAGATGTGGGCTTTCACATATTAATTATAAGAATATTAAATTCTGTCCTGTACCTAAACATCTCAGGGTGATGTACAATAAATCAGTGTAACTAATTTAAGCAAGCAATTTAAGCATTTGTCTATTGTTGCATAGGAAGATTGTAATCCTTTCCCAGTGTTGATTATCTTAATATTTTTTTGATTTATTGAAATACTAAAATACTGCACTTTATGAGTCAAGATTTCCAAAATGCCTCTCAAGTGTATGCGTGCCAGGTTTAAAGGGTGTGTTCCCTGTGGAACTCTTCCTGTCTTCCAGGTGCTGGAGTTGTACCACCTGGTCACACTGGGGATGTCCCTCTGGAGGCAACTGGCCGTCCCACTCTTGTTCCTGGTCTTCTGGCTGGCATTGTTCACCCTACAGATCTACGCCTTGGCCTCTTCCTCCTCCTCTGGCAACCTTTTATCCCACCAGGGGCTGATCTTCGTCTTCCTCAGCAGGTAGGAAGGCAACAGTGAGGCAGAGCCAACATGATGGGTTGAGGGCAACAGGCAGCATCTCCACTTGTCATTGAATCCCAGAATTATAAACTTGGAAGGGATCCCAAGGGTCCAATCTAACCTGCTGCAAACACAGGAATCCAAAATGAAAGCATCTCTGACAAAGAGCCAACCCACCTTTGTTTGGGTACTTCCAAAGAGAGTCTCCAACCTTCTCAGGTAGAGCATTCCCCTGTCAAAATGCTCTTACTGTCAGGAGGTTGGAATGTTTGGTTGGAATCTCCTTGTTTGTAACTTGAATCCATTGTTTCAGCTCTTCTGGAGCAGCAGAAAACAAGCTTACTCCACCTGCTGCATGACTTCCTTTCCAATGTGTGAAGACAACTCTCATACCAATCTTCTGTTCCCCAACAAACCCAAGTCCATCAGCTGTCATTCCCAGAGCTCACTTTCCAGACTTTCCACCATCTGGGTTGCGCTCTTTTGGACGCCTTCCAGCTCCCCATGTCCTCTCTACCAGATGGCAATTCTTTATTTCCCAATCCACACTTCTGTATGTTTTTTTTAAAAAAATTGCAATTCCTTCCTTGTTAATTGCTATGATCAACAGAGAATGAAAAGAGCTACTGAGACTACTTCCTATGACTGCAGTAGGGTAGGTGGAACTGAGCCAATCTCAGTTCCCATGAATGAGGACATTTTCTCCTTGCAGTGGTCCCTCCTTGGGTCCTACCAGCAAGAGCTGTGCCCTTGTCCTGCAGGGGATCATGTTAAAATGTATGAAGGGAGACAAAAGGCCTGTTGACAAGCTGGAACATGTCCAAAGGAGGGCGACCAATTTCTGGACAGTTTTGGCCACCTCCACTCAAGAACGATATTGACAAATAAGACTGTGTCCAGAGGAGGACAACCAAAATGGTAGAAGGCCTAGTACCCGTGAAGCCCTGTAAGGAGCAGCCTGTGGAGCTGGGTATGTTTAGAGGAGGAGGAGAAAAAGTTAAGAGGTGACATGACAGCTATATTAAAATATTTGAATGGATGTCATATGGAAGATGGAACAAACTTGTTTTCTCTCTCTCCAGAGAGTAGGACATGGAACAATGGCTTCAGACTACAGGAAAAGAGATTCCACCTAAACATTAGGAAGACCTTCCTGATGGTAACAGCAGTTTGACAGTGGAATACACTGCCTTAGAGTGTGGTGGAATCTCCTTTGGAGGCTTTTAAACAGAGGCTGGACGGCCATCTGTCAGAAGTGCTTCAATTATGTATTTCTGCATGGCAGAGAGGGTTGGACTGGATGGCCCTTGTGGTTTCCTCCAACTCTAGGGTTCTATGATCCAGCAGGACTCATAGAATCATAGAGTTGGAAGAGACCCCAGCGGCCATCGAGTCCAACCCTCTGCTATGCAGGAACCCACATCAAAGCAGTCCCAATAGATAGCCATCCAGCCTCTGCTTAAAAACCTACAAAGAAGGAGACTCCACCACACGCAGAGGCAGCATATTCCACTGCTGCACAGCTCAGGGAGTTCCTCCTGAGGTTCAAGTGGACTCTCCTTTCCTGCAGCTTGAATCCGTTGCTCCTTGTCCTAGTCTCTGGAGCAGTAGAGAACAAGCCTGCTCCCTCCTCAACATGACATCCCTTCAAATATTTAAACATGGCTATCATGTCCCCTCTTAACTGTCTCTTCTGCAGACCAAACACCCCTGGCTCCCTAAGCCGTTCCTCATAGGGCATGGCTTCCAGACCCTTCATCATTTTGGTCGCCCGCCTCTGGACACATTCCAGCTTGTCAACCTCCTTCTTGAAGTGAGGTGCCCAGAACTGGACACAGTATTCCAAATGAGGCCTCACCAATGCAGAATAGAGTGATACCATTCAATCCTTTTTCTCTCTCCCCAGTGTGGCGGAATGCTGCAGCACACCCTACTCCCTCATCGGGCTGACCTTCACCATCTCCTACCTGGCCCTGGGACTTCTCAAGTTGTGCAAGTTCTACCTGGCAGGCTACGGTGCTTTTCAGAATGGAAATGTGATGCACAGGTGAGAGCGATGACATCCAGTTCTCTCCAGAGTGGGCTGTAACCTAGACACTCAAAGGCAGAACTCTTAGCCCCTGCCATGAATTTAATAGGCTTTCCATTCAGTGCTCTAGGGCCCCACTAGCCTTTCCCTCTGCCATAGGATGCTGAGAGCACTCCTTTGCCACATAGGGAACTTAGAAATGTCAAAGGAATGCTGGAAAGAGAAGTTCCAGTTGAGTACAGGCCCATTTTCTCAGCAGGCGGATAGCCCTAGCTTTAATCTAAAATGCTTGATAGCGTGCCTCCCCCTACATATACCCTGCCTTAGGACTGAGATCTGCGGGAGGAGCCCTCCTCTGTCTCCCGCTAGAGATAGGAGAGGGGGCAATACACTGGGAGCATATGGGGCATGGCTTTCTGCGGTTGTCTTGGAGTCTCAGTTGGCCCCAACATTACTTCTATTCTGGCACCAAGTTAAAATTTGGGTTTTTACAGTCCAACAGCATCTGGAATACTGCATGCCTCCCACCGAGAAAGACTCAAGAGAATATCATGCATTTTCCTTCTCCAGCTCCACTGGCCTGTTGGGCTTTATTTCCTCTGCCCTCTTTTCTGGGTTCTTCGTGCTCCACCGCCTACTACTTCCCTCCTCCCTTTCCCTTCTGCCTCGCAGGGGTGTGACAGAGGGGGTGACCCTGCTGCTGCTGGCCCTCCAGACAGGCCTGCTGGACCTGCAGCTCCTCCAGAGGACGTTCCTCCTCAGCATTATCCTTTTCATTGTGGTGACCTCCACCCTGCAGTCCATGATTGAAATCGCCGACCCCATTGTACTGGGCCTGGGGGCCTCAAGGAACAGGTGAGCTCACTCCTCTTCTGCCTGCAAGCTGTCCTGCTGGACCTTCCCAATCCTTATTTTTTCCATATTTTTTTTAATCTGCATTCAAAAGGGAGCTCAGTGATATACTGCAATGTCCCAGTGTAACAAAAGCAGGAAAATTAAAAATACAAAAGGAGGAAAAATAAACACATTAGTTGTAAGTTTCTGTCAAAGTTGACCCAATGTCCGAGTACAGGTCTGTAAACGATCCCCCTCTTAGGATAGCCCTAGCGTTGGATAGTTGCCACTCCCACCTCCTTAAACCTTCCTTTGGATTGGGGCCCTGGGCCTCCAGGTGACCTCATTGTGGACTAGTGTGTGTGTGTGTTAGCTTTGTGTTCTCTTTTTTTTTTTTTTTTATAATTTTTATTGAAAGTTTGTCTCGAAAATACCCCCCCTCACACTTCCATGCTTAAATCTTCCAGTTGAAATTGGTTATTTCCATTCCATTACAAACATAATTTCCATCTTACAGAGAGAAGAACAGTTACATTATTTCTTCTTCGATTTCTTATACATTTATATCCTTACCAAATCCAGTACTCCTTTCCATTCTTTCTCAAAGTTCTGGATAGATTTATTCTTCAAAGAAAATGCTAACTTTTCCATCTCTATCATATCCAGAACTTTTAACTTCCATTCTTCTATATCAATATGTTTCTTTTCTTTCCAGTGCTGCACATATGTCAACCTTGCCACAGTTATTAGATATAATAATATCTTCTGATGACTTCTTATTTCCCTCTGTTGCCCTTGCATATTTAACAAATAAAGCTCTGGTTTCATTTCAAAATTCAGTTTACAAATTCTTTGGATTTCATCATGTACCCCCTTCCAAAATTTTTTTGCTATCTTACACGTCCACCACATATGGGAAAAAAAAACCCGTCTTTTCATCACACTTCCAACAATTTGAATTCTTATTTTTTTTTTATTTTTTGTAATCTTTCTGGGGTCATGTACCATCTGTAAAACATTTTATAAAATATTTCTCTTAAATTTAAGTTTGGTGTAAATTTTATATCTATTTTCCACACTCTTTCCCCAGTTTCTAATTCAATGGAATGTCCCAAATTCTGTGCCCATCTAACCAATTTATCTTTGACTACTTCTGATTCCATTTCTCTTTTCAGCAGTAATTTATAAAATTTGGAAATTCTTTTCTTTTGGTTATCTTTCACCAGTACATCTAATTCATTCTCTTTTCTCTCAAATCCATATAGTTTTTGGTCCATTCTAAATCTTTCTCTGAGTTGTCTCCATGGAATCCAATTTAGTTCATGCCCTTCAGCAGCTTTGTGTTCTTTATGGTAACCTTGACCATATTTGACTCAGGATTAAAGATGCTGGTTAGAGTCAGTTTTAACAAACCAACCAATAGTTCAACGTTATTTTCATAACATACAGAATGGCTCCTTCATCAAGGTCCCGTTCTTAGTTCCAGACATGTAATAATGTTCAAACGGAGTTATGTCGGACCCCTTCCTTCATTCAGTTCAGATGCCCAGTACACACTCATCCCCTTCTGACTCTTGCAACTGTCTGTCTCCAACTGACACCAGTGAACTCCCTCTCTTTTTAGAAATCCTCCCTTCCCTCCCTCCCCTCACAGAGGGTTTGGCTGTCCTCTGATCTCCACAAGCATGCTTCGCACCCTTTCATCCAAGCGTCCTTCAGTAACATATTATCAAGTTCTCTTCCCCTTTGCTTTCCCTGGTATGATATCACAAAGTCCACTTGTCAGTTTCATCTGCATCCCTTTCCTCTCCTTGCAGGAGTTTCTGGAAGCACTTCCGTGGGCTCAGCATGTGTCTCTTCCTCCTGGTCTTCCCTGGCTACATGGCCTACAAGATTGCCCACTTCTTCCACATGGACTTCTGGCTCCTGATCCTCGTCTCAAGCTGCATGCTGACTTCGCTGCAGGTACCTCCTGGTTTTGCCTTTGCCTGTCTCGCGAGCGCCCTAAATGTTGTCATTCTGAGCCCTTGTAACTCCGGCCAGCATGGCTGAACCTGAAGAGCTAGAGAATTTTAAGTTCACAACAATAAGTTCCCCTTTTTTCCCTTTTTTTGCCATGGGATGGGGGAGCTGATGTTCCTCTCTCCTGCTGTAGGGGGGCAAACTTTCTTGGCCTCCTTCTCTATGCTGGCACAGTGGTTAAATGCCAGTACTGCAAGCCACAAGGTTGTGAGTTCGATCCTGCTGGGCTCCAAGGTTGACTCAGCCTTCCATCCTTCCGCAGGTTGGTAAAACGAGTACCCAGCTTGTTGGGGGCATGTATAGAAATACATGCTATTTGTAAGTTGTTCGCCGCCTCGATCCATGTGGAGAGGCGGGATACAAATAAATAAATAAATAAAAATAAAATGCTGTCATTCTGTGAGCAGGCAAAGACCTTTTTATTCCAGGTAGATAGAGGATGAGGGGGAAGTGGGACTCAGCAGGTGTAAAAAAAACTTTGTAAGAAAGAGTTTCAGCAAGAAAAGAGATCCCCCCTGAACATTAGGAAGAACTTCTTGTCGGGAGATTGATTTACAGCATCAGCACAAAAGCGTCCCTGGAACCGCTGCACTCTGAACAAAAGGTGTCCCAGAGGCAAGCATAACATAGCAGAGTTTCAGAACAGCAACAAGCGTGTGCAGCAGAGTATAACTTACAACATCAGCTCTGACCCCTCTACCCACTGGTTAGTAACTCATACACACAGAGTTTGCATTCCAGAATACCTGGAGGCTTTAATCTTCACTGTTGCAGTATATACATCTGTACACAGGATACGCAGATCCACAGTCATAGATTCAGCATCATAGACACATCAAGCAGAGGTTCGCTCAGACAGAGGTTCAGAGACAGAGGGTCAGAGAGTTTTCCCACTCCTCTTTTATACATACCTGCCGATAGGTCATCAGCTAGGGACAATGGCTGATGCAACCCCTTGCCATGATTTCACATTATCATGACTCAGCCTTAGTCCCGTAGGGATTACATCGTGAGTTGTTAAGTCATTCCCCAGGTGTTATCCACATGCTCATCAAATGTATTTTCAACTGGGGCAAAGTCACCACATTTCTATCCAACACTTCTTAAGGGTAAGAGTGGTTTGACAGTGGAATACGCTGCTTGGACTGCTTGGCTGTGGTAGCATCTCCTAAACAGAGTCTGGATGGCCATCTGCCAGGAGTGCTTTGATTGTGTATTCCTACATGGCAGAATGGGGTTGGACTGGATGACCCTGGGAGTCTCTTCCGGCTCTTTAATTCTATGATTCTGTGACCCTGGAGACCAGAGTTCAGTTCTCAGCTTGGCCATGGAAGCCCAGTGGGTGACCTTGGGTGTGTCCCACACTCTCAGAAAAACCCATGATCAGTTTGCCTTAGGGTCACCATAGGTTGGAAACAACTTGAAGGCACACAATGACAACAACGGCATGGTAGCACATGGCATTTCATCACTGCCATAGCAATCATGAGCCTTCTTAGATTGATAGAAAACGGAATATATTTATTGGATTAAAATTTCTGAACAGAGAAATTTCTCTAAATTCTTGTCAAACACACCTAAAATAGGCATTTAATATTATAAGTTTCTATTTTGATGTCAGAATCAGAATATCCCTACCAACTCTGGTTGCAACTCCACGCAGAATTGCTTCCTCTTCTTACCCCACAGCTCTGGAAGGAACCCTCATGTTAGAATTCATGGAACCAGAGCTTAAAAGATTTACCCTTTTTTGGACTAACGCTCCTAGTATCCCTCCATCCAGCTTGTTTCGGGGTGAGATTTGCCAGCATACTTGCTGGATGGATTCTGGTACCCATAGTCCAGAAGAAGTTCCCTCGCAAACAGCTCTAGAGGGACAAAGCTTGAGAAGGTAGTACTTTCAAGATGACTTGGAATAGAACTTCCAAAACTAGAGGCAATGCCCCTTAGATGTTGGGATCAGGCAGTGTGACAGGATCCATGACAGCCCACTCCTTCTCTTCTTCTCCCTTGCAGGTGATGGGGACCCTTTTCATCTACAGCCTCTTCATCATCGAACTCTTCCATGACACCCCAATGGAGAAGATGGATGAGATCATCTACTACGTCAATGCCGTTAGCCGTGTGCTGGAGTTCCTGGTGGCCGTCTGCGTGGTAGCTTATGGCACCTGGGAGTCCATCTTTGGAGAGTGGAGCTGGATGGGGGCCTCAGTCATCATCATCCACTGCTATTTCAATGTCTGGCTGAGGGCCCAGTCGGGCTGGAAGAGCTTCCTGCTCCGCCGGGAGGCAGCAAAGAAGATCAGCTTGTTGCCAGTGGCCACCCAAGAGCAACTGAAGGACCATGACGACGTGTGCGCCATTTGCTTCCAGGTGAGCCACCAAAGTGTAGCAAAACCCACCCCCTTCTCCTCCTCCTGGCCTTGTGTTGTCTTTCTATGGGTTGAGCCTCCCTTTTCCAAAATGCTTGGGACCAGAAAGTGTTCCATATTTCAGATTTTGCGGGATTTGGGGATATTTGTGCGTGCATAATGAGATATCTTGGGGATGGCACCGAAGTCTAAACATGAAATTCATTTATCTTTTGTATACATCTTGAACTGTATGTTTAAATTGTTGTAAATTGTATGCCACTGTATAGCGTTGTTATATATACACCATTATATAGTTGTTGTAAATTATATACAGTTCTATCAGCACAGGGCCCGCTCCTTCATCAGTTCCTCTCCTCTTGCCTTCTTCCTATAGGCAAGTAAAGGGAGGCTTGTTGGACCACGTATGTGTGTTCCTTGCGAAGTCTCTCAGTAAGACCTTTTTCCCTCTCTCAGCACGCGAGCCTCTGTAATTCCCTCATCATCTCTACAGTAGGAAGACTGGGTTCTGCTTTTCAAAAGTTTCATTTTTTTTGGAGGGTTTTGGATGTCGTATTTTTGAATAAGGAATGCTTAACCTGTATTAGGGGAGAGTGGGTGGGAGTATCCCATCCCCAGTAACTCCGACCTCAGCCCTGAGTGGGGATAGGCCAGGCTGCAGGGCCCTGGACCCCACTCTTGTGCCCCTAACGATTCCCCCAGAGCCTCCCTATTCCCCCTTTTTAGAGGGAAAACCTACAGAATTTTCAGGCAAATTTTGCCCCCAAATCACACAGAAAGCCACCCAAATGCAGAAGTACCCCCAGCCCACCCACAGAGCCCTAGAATCCTCTCATTCCTCCAATATCTACATTTTCTTCTGCAGTCCTTCTCAAAATGGTTGCTAAACTAAGACCTCTCCTGTACTTAGTATAGTCCAGGGGTTCTGAAAATACCCCCCCCCAGACCCTCTCGAGAGGGTGTTTGCAGGCATTGGGACAAAGACAAAAAATTTTTTTACAGGGGTGTGTGGTGAGGGGTAGGCTGCCAACATCTTCTGAGAGGCGCTAGTGCGCCCCCCACTCAGCTTCCCACCATTACCTTCCTCTGATTTTGCTTCTCTAATGTGGTAGTTTCTCTGAGATTGTTTTGCAGTCTGCCCTAATTTATTTATTTTTGCAGCTAAAAAGTACATGACCTATAAAGCCCTAAAGGTTAAGACCATCTGAAAGACCATGTCTCACTGTATGAACTTCCCAGAATCTTTTTTTTTTGTAGTAATTTTTGTTAAAAGCTTAATCTCAAAAAAAAAACAAAAAACCACACTTCCATACTTAAATCTTCCAGTTGAAATTGCTTATTTCCATTCCATACAAACATAATTTCCATCTTACAGCGAGAAGAACAATTACATTATTTCTTCTTTGATTTCTTATACATTTATATCCTTACCCAATCCAATACTCCTTTTCAGTCTTTCTCAAAGTTCTGGATAGATTTATTCTTCAAAAAAAAAAAGTTATTTTTGCTGTCTCTACCATATCCAGGACTTTTAACTTCCCTTCTTCTATACCAATATATTTCTTTTCTTTCAAGTGTTGTGCATATGTCAACCTTGCCGCAGTTATTAAATATAATATATTCTGATGACTTCTTGTTTCCCTTTGTTGCCCTAGCATATTTAACAGATAAAGCTCCGGTTTCATTTCAAAATTCAGCTTACAAATGTGAACTTCCCAGAATCTTAAGATCCAGAAGAGACAACTTTCTCTCTGGAATTCCCTTCTGTGAGCGGGTAGGCTGTCCCGCTCCCTGCTCTCCGTTGGTCAGCAGGCAAAGACCTTATTGTTTAAACTGTTTAAACTTTTTAACTGTTTAAACTATTGTTTGAATGAATAAATCTTTGAATAAATCTTTATTGCTCAGCTAAAAGCCATTGCAACTCACCACAGTCAGACAAAATACATCTAAATAACAGAACAGGGCATTACAAATGGTAATAGACTCATATAAAAGCTAACATGCAAGAACAATGTATAAGGAATAAACAATCAATGTGATGATTTTAAAAAATCAGAGCAATATAAAATATATCTCCAAGGTGATATAATGTAATCCAATGTAAAATTCTATATAAAATTATATAAAATATACAATTTAAAATTACACTTATGTATTCTATAACACCAGGATCAATTACTTTTATCACCTCTGTATTGTTCGTGGGGATATTGTTTAAACTTTTAATGTATAAGCAGGGAGGCTTCTTATTGGCATGTGTGTTTATCTTTTTTTAACATTTATACATCTTTCAAATGATTCTACACTATTTGACATGGGGCTTTTTAATTGCTTGTAAAATTTTATTGTTACTTTTTTAACCAATTCGGTTTGGAAGCTGCCTTGGGGCCCACTCTAGGAGAAAAGCAGCATTGCAGATGAAACAAATGAAATGAAATGCAATAGTTTCTCTTGCCTTCTCAAGGTGAGGGAGATCTTTCCCATCTCGTGCTCTCTTGTAACTGAAGACACCCCTGCATCTCAAACCCAGAATGATGATGATGACGATTGTCGTCATTATCATCACCATTATTATTACTAATTATCCTGCATTCTTCCCAAAATTAGGACTCAAAGTGCTTCACAATTCAAAAGAACAACAAAATAAAAAAATGTACAGAAAGTGAATATTAAAATAAAATTAAACTATTTACAATATTAAAATAGTTACACCTTAGGAAAAAAATGTAGTTTAAAAAGATAGGAAGCTCTGAGAAACAACAAAATAACAATTCAGCACTTCCTAGCCCATTCTTTAAAAACATTCTGTTTCAAGCCTGTCTGAATAAAAAGATTTTGGGCAGATTTTGAAGAGGGCTGTTCTGGCTTCCCTGGGAAGGGTGTTCTGGAATCCAGGGGCAGCCACTTCTCCTGCATCCCCACTGACCGTGTTCGTGATGGTGATGGGACTGGGAGAAGGGACACTTCTGATGACTTCAGGGCTCGGGTCAGCTCATACAAGGAGATATGTTCTGCCAGATAGCCTGGAGTGGACCTGAGCCATATAGGGCTTTATAGGTCATAATCAGCACTTTGTGTGCAGACACAGGCCCTTTTCGCACAGCATTTTCCATGCGAAAGGGCCCCTCGAGCGTTGTGCACATGTGAAGAGCAGTCCACATGACACACTCACATTTGCACAGCGCTCCAGGGCCTGGCAGGCACCGCTTGTGTACTTTTCGGCTTTAAGCCGAAAATGGTGTGCGGTTGCACATCGCTCCGGGGTGCTGCACGCACTTGCTGTGCATTCAGAGCCTCAGGAGCCAGGGCGGTTGTGCTTCCTGTCCCAGGCTGCACTGCGAAAGGAATAGGCGGGGCTCTTGTGCAAGCAGGAAGCTCGTGCGGAGCTGAAGAAACACGGACACGAGGGCCTCTCACAAGAGGCTGCTCGCGCAAGCACCACACTCCAGCACCAAGAAAAGGTGAGTAGTGGAAAGGGCCACAGACTGGCAGCCAGTGGAGGTGTTTCAACAGGGGCATAGCATGGTAAGTATGGGACCTTCTGCATGCCAAGCTGGAACTCTTCTTCTGAGCCTCAGACTCTTCCTACTAGCAGTCAGTGCCCCCACCCTGCCCTCCTCCTCCTCCTTCTTCCCTAACCGCTTTCTCCTTCTGCCTCTTCCAGGAGATGACCCTGGCTGTGGTCATGCCATGCGGCCACTTCTTCCACGGGTCCTGCTTGCGCAAGTGGTTCTACGTGCAAGACACCTGCCCCCTCTGCCACCAGCCGGTCAAATCCTTGGCCAGCCCTGAGAGTCCTGGAAGCCAAGGCAACGTGCGAGCGGCAGAGCCACGCCCAGAGACAGAGGAAGTTCCCGGTCCAGAGGATGGAGAGCGGGTTGCTCACAATAGCCCAGAATGCTCTGGGGATGAAAGGACTGCAGAGGTTGGGGAGCACTTCAGGGGAGCCCCAAAAGACCCCCAGCAGGCAGGACCAGAAGGGGGAGACCTGCGACAACACAGCAGCGGCACAGGAGAGTCGGGAGAGAATGTCCCTGAACACACCTCTCCCCTAGGAGAAGAGGAAAGATCCATCGCAGCTGCAGAAAGCACCCACGTGCCCATTAGATTGGATGCCCAAGTTGCTCCAGAAACCCCACTGGACCTGCATGGAGCAGGTTCATTCAGCAGCTCAGAAGAGCCCCCGAACTCAGAGCAGAGCTGTGCTGATGACGGCACTCTCCCAAGAGAGTCTGGGTCACTTTCTACCCAAAGAGAGAGCAGACCTCGTCTGGAAGTCCCTTCAGCAGTCCTAGCCAAGGGACATCTTGAAGGCCTTGAGAGACCTACCCTAACTCTGGTTCCAGATGACCCTTCTGCCATGGTACCAGAGGGTCAAGTAGACATTTTGGGTGAGACCCAGGACCCCAGTTGCCAAGAGGGCCCTTGAGCCATGAGGACAGTGTGAATTCTGGGATCTCCTTTTCCCTGCTTTTGCCTTCCCTCTGCCTCTTGCCCCTTAAACCCAGTTGAATCCTTACCAGCAATCCTTTCTGCTTCTGGAGAAGTAGATAGCCACAGTTAAGACATCCAGAGAAGAGCCTTCTTCCTCTTGTGTTCTTCTGGGACTTAAATCTGAGAAGCCCACCTTTCTGGAGTATTGAGGGGCTCATCCTCCCCTCCCTGCAAGCAGGATTGTACTTTTTTAGGACTCCCACACCACTCAGAAGATCTCAGCACCTTCACTCAATTGGAGCTGCAAGGCTTCTTCTCGGGACAGCTTCTCCCATCTTTCAGTGGTTGTGCTGGCCGCAACATGGGCACAGGAGAGCATCATGCTTTAACAGAGAGGCCTGAAACTTTGCAGTGGCAGGAGCCTCGTTTCAAGATGGCACAAGGGTACTGGGCCTACTTCCTGGATCTTGGGGTGCTTCTGTCTTCCATCTCTTGGCCACCTCCAGCCTTCAGCAGAGGCTGGAAATCAGGACACCCTCCAGATACTGTTGTGCTATAAGTCCCAACAGCCTTATCCTGTGCTGAAGAATATTGAGAGTTGCAGTTTGACAGTGTCTGGAGAGCTGTGTGATTCCCACTCCTGTGTGAGCAATAAAACATTCAGAGGCATTGCCTCCTGTCTGAAAGAGGGAATTTTGTAGGATTTTTCCAGTAGGGTGTGAAACACTGCTCGTGCAAGCAGGCTTGGGCTGCTGCAGAACTTTCGGAGCATTGGTGTGTTGTTGGCCTATTTTGTGTTGAGGTGGTTGCTTCACAAGATGGCATGGACAGCCAGGGCGAGAGCTGATCGCTTGTGAGCCAAATAAAAGAAGTGAACAAATACTGAGGTCTTACTGTGTACAGTTCAGAACACAAACACTCACATGTACTGTGGTCTTTGTTATGACGTGCCTTCACACCCATCTGGTCTGACCGGTATTCTACAGGACTCAGAAAAGTCAGTTTTTCAGACTGCAGATCCCAAGATCCCTGACTAGCAGTGGCCATGCTTGCTGGGGGATTCTGGGAGTTGCAAGTATGACTTGAAATTGACTCTGACTTATGATAACTGTTTCCAAGGGTTTTCTTGGCCAGATTTCTTACTGAGGAGGCCATTGTCTCCCTCTGAAGCTGAGAGTGTGTGACTTGCCCAGGGTCACTCTGTGCATTTCCACACCAATTATCCTTCAGTCACTAAATTTCTGGCATCGTAGCCACTTACAACTTCAGCCGACCATTTAGAAATGAAGTTCAGATATCCCAAGAAGATGGATGGGCAGAGTGACCAAGGGAACACCAACACAGCAAAGGCAACACTTCTAGGTGGGAGCTCGCTTTCTGATGCTAGAAATTAGGGGGGTGAAGGAAAATGTCATTTGCAGGGGTGTCATTTGTCATTTGAGGGGGCAGGTGTCTTGCACATAGAATTCCTGTGGGATGGCAGGGCTCTGATTCTGCTCTGTCCATCACTACAGCCCAGCATTCTAGGCCAGGAAAAGGCAAAACGTGGACTCAGGATTGCACGTTCCCTTTCACTATTGGGGGGCAGAGTTAAATGCACCCAGACTTTTCCAGGCTAACTTTTTCTCTGGCAAAGACAATAGGGTGAAATGTCTCTTCTGTATGCCTCCCAAAGCATCATTTCACCTTTTAAATAGGCCACAGGGCCCTGCACACTGTTCAATGTTCTAAAAATGCAGGTTGGGCCCCTGGTATCCAGAAATCAAAAAAAAACAAACTCCAAACTTGAAACTTGTTGCCATCAGCTGCCTGCTTCCACCTTCAAGGCAGCAGCTGCTCAAGGCAGAAGCAGGTAGCTGGCAGGGTCCCCAGAGAGAACGACTGCAGAGAAATGTGAAGCTGGAGAGAAGAATGCAAAGATCTGTGAAGTGGCAGGAGGCGTGGATTTGCACCAAGCACTAGACTTGGATTCCCACCATTTCACAGCTCCTCGGAGTCTTTTCCAGCCTTACATCTCAAACACAATGCAAGTAGCGAATGAAGGAGATGCAAGGCTATTCCAAAAGGGTACTGTATTCCAAAATCCAAAAGAAAAAAATTCAAATACAAAACACTTCTGGTCCCAAGTATTTTGCATAAGGGGGGCTCAACCTGTACCAGTTTTTCAACAGCAGATATCAGATTCTCTCCACTTCCAGTCCCCCCTCAAACTGTATTGGCTATACAGCTTCCAGAGATTCTGAGGGACAGAAACCAGAAGCCCTCTCCTAGGCCTGTCCACTGTTGAAAAAATGGAATCTACAAATATAGGATGGGGGACACGTGGCTGGATAGCAGTACGTGTGAAAGGGATCTAGGAGTCTTCATAGACCACAAGCTGAACATGAGTCAGCAGTGTGATGCGGCAGCCAAGAAAGCCAATGCAATTCTCGGCTGCATCAATAGGAGTCTGGTGTCTAGATCGAGGGAGGTACTGGTACCACTCTACTCTGCTTTGGTTAGACCCCATCTTGAATACTGTGTCCAGTTCTGGGCACCTCAATTCAAGAAGGATATTGACAAGCTGGAGCAAGTCCAGAGGAGGGCAACCAAAATAGTGAGAGGCCTGGAAGCCATGCCCTATGAGGATAGACTTAGTGAGCTGGGTATGTTTAGTCTGCAGAAGAGAAGGCTAAGAGGGGACATGATAGCCATGTTTAAATATTTGAAGGGATGCCATGTAGAGGAAGGAGAGAGCTTGTTTTCTGCTGCTCCAGAGACCAGGACAAGGAGCAATGGATTCAAGCTGCAGGAAAGGAGATTCCATCTGAACCTCAGGAAGAACTTCCTGACAATCAGGGCTGTCCGGCAGTGGAATCTGCTGCCTCGGAGTATAGTGGAGGCTCCTTCCTTGGAGGTTTTTAAGCAGAGGCTGGATGACCATCTGTCGGGAGTGGTTTGAGGGTGTTCCTGCATGGCAGGGGGTTGAACTGGATGGCCCCTGGGGTCTCTTCCAACTCTACGTTTCTATGATTCTATGATTCTATGATCATAAGTTGAAGATGGCCCAGCAGTGTGAAGCTGCAGCAAAGGAGACAAATAATATTTTAGCCTGTATTAATAGAATCGTAATTTCAAAGGCACCAGATCCTGCCTGGTCTTGGAACTAGAGCAGGATCAAACCTGGTTAGTACTTGGATGGAAGAGCACCAAGAAATGCCAAGTGTTCAAAGCTATATTACAGAGGAAGGAACTGGGAAAACCCACTTCTGATTATTCCTTGCCTAAGACAATCTTTTTGAAATTCATGGGGTTGCTAGAGGTGAACTGGTGGCATGAAGGCACAGACACACAGTTTCCAAGGTGTGGGACATCATTGTCCCACTGTAGTCTGCACTAGTCAGACCTCATTTGGATCTGGATTCCTCTTTTTAAGAAGGATGCAGACAAGTTGAAGCAGGCTCAGAGAAAGGCAACAAGGATGATGTTTGGAGAACAAAAGATATGAGAAAAAGTTGAATGAGTTGGACGTGTTCGCCCTGGCGAAGAGGACCAAAATGGTGAGAGGCCTGGAAGCCATGCCCTATGAGGATAGACTTAGAGAGCTGGGTATGTTTAGTCTGCAGAAGAGGAGGTTAAGAGGGGACATGATAGCCATGTTTAAATATTTGAAGGGATGCCACGTAGAGGAAGGAGAGGGCTTGTTTTCTGCTGCTCCAGAGACCAGGACAAGGAGCGATGGATTCAAGCTGCAGGAAAGGAGATTCCACCTGAACCTCAGGAAGAACTTCCTGATGGTCAGGACTGTCCGGCGGTGGAAGATGCTGCCTCGGTGTGTAGTGGAGGCTCCTTCCTTGGAGGTTTTTAAGCAGAGGCTTGATGGCCATCTGTCGGGATTGCTTTGAGGGTGTTCCTGCATGGCAGGGGGTTGGACTGGATGGCCCCTGGGGTCTCTTCCAACTCTGAATTTCTATGATTCTATGATTCTATGATTCTGTGACTGAGGGGTGATATGATGGCGTGCTTTGAATAGCTCAAGAGCTGCCAGAAAGAGGAGGGTGAAGGCTTATTCTTTGCTGCTCCAAAGCGAGAATGAACAGATCTAATGGTTTTTAGGTTGCAAGATAGATTTTGACTGAGCCTTAGACGGAACTTCTTGACAGTAAGAGCAACTGGGCAGTGGAACCTATTGCCTAGGGAAGTGGTGGGTATCTCCTCCTCTGGATGTCCTCAAAAAGAAGCTAAACAGCTCCCTTCCAAGGATGCTCCAGCTGGAGAAAATGCACTGAGCAGGCAGTTGGACTCAACAGCCTAGGAGTTCTCTCCTGACTGTATGATTTTATGATCTTAGCAGCTTCTTGCCACAAGATGGTGCTGCCTGCTTGTTTAGCTTTTTGTCCACAGTGCCCTTTCATTTGACACGCTGATTTCTTTCCCATCCTTATGGAACTCAAAGGGGTGGGCACTCATTTATTCATTTGATTTATATCCAGGGTGGGATACGGAGTTTGGAATGGTCAATTGTTCAAGCAACACCCACAGCCCTGAGGTGGATTCGGCGTCAGCAAGAGGGATGCATCAGGTGGCCAAGATGAAGCCCCAGGCAGCTGAGGAAATTGAAAACCCAAAGTAGACAGAAAATGAATTTATTTACCTGTCCGTCTATCTATCTATCCCTATCAATTGATCTATCTATCGCTTTCTTGAATTGCTTTTCAGCCTGCCAGATCCCCAGAGGTATCCAATGGTTAAAAATGATTTCTAGAATCTTAGAGCTAGAAGGGCTGTCCAGGAAGACACAATCACAGCACTCCCAACATGTATGGCCATCCAGCCACCACACTCTCAGGAAGCAGCATATTCCATTGTTAAAACTGCTCTTACCATCAGGAAGTTCTCCATAAGGTTTCGGTGGAATCTCTTTTCCTGTACTTTGGAGCCATTGCTCCATATCCTAGTCTCTGGAGCAGCAGAAAACAAGCTTGCCCCATCTCTCATATGCCACCCTTTCAAATATTTAAACATGGCTATCATGTCACCTCTTGACCTTTCCTTATCTAGGCTAAACACACCCAGCTCCTCCACCTTTCTCCCTTTATCCTCAGCTTACTTCAGTTGCTGCAAACTGAGTGCAAAGTGAAAAAGTGGTTCACATTCAATTGACTCAGCGGGGTGGATAAAAGAGATGGTGGTGGAGTCTTGCCCTTTCCAGGAGGCTGAGGCAAAAGCAAGTTGCTACAGTCTTTCCTAGCTTGTCTGTTGCTCCTCATTCATAAATTTTGCCATCTTGACCACATTCTGAAGTTGCTCAGCCCCACATGTCCTGGTTTTCATCTGAGAAATATTGGAGGGGATGCCGTATGGGTACACATTGGGTTGAGCCTTCATTCATTTGTGCAATGCCATTCAACACAAGGGTTGCATAGAACAATTAGTGCATGCTGAGCTTCACACTAACGTAAGATACTCAGATTGTGATGCTTTATGGCTGTCTTCTAACCTCCATCCATTGTATCTTCATCACAGGCAGCCATGCAGGTGATGCCTTTCTTCTGATCAGTGGTGGGAACTTGTTTCCTTTCAGATGCCATCGGATTCCAAGCGACCCCCAACTCCTTCCAGCAAGGCTCATAGTCAGTGATGATGGGAGAGGCAGTCGGGAGATGGAGGCATCATGCATCCCTCCCATGGGGGAATTATTTCCCTTGCTGCTTCTTCCCCTTCCTCCCTGGCACCTAACAAAGGACCACTCTGAGGAATTCTCTCCCGTTTGCTAATGGCCTCTTGGGCCACTGATGCTGGGAAGAGGGTGGGGCAAACATGTTATTTCCTTCTGTGAGCCAGTGTGCATGGAGCCAACAAAGCTCTCCCTGTGCTGGGAAGTAAGATGGGATGCATTTTGATGGGCTGTGGGCACACCCTGTAGACCACCTCCCATGGACATACTCAGCACCTGCACACTGTGTTAGCTCATTGGCACATCTAGCCTTGCCCTTCATAGCATCCTAGAGCTAGAAGAGACACCAAGGGGCATCCAGTCCAACCCCATTTTGCCATTCTGGAAGACACCATCAAAGCACTCCCAACAGATGACCATCCAGCCTCTCTTTAGAAACTTCCAAAAAGGAGACTCCACCACACTCCCAGGCACTGTTGGACTGCTCTTTCCATCTGAAAGATCTTCCTAGTGTTTAGGGGGACTCGCTTTTCCAGCAGTTTGAAGGCATTGCTCTGTGTCCTGGTCTCTGGAGCAGCATAAAACAAGCTTGCTCCATCTTCCATATGACATCCCTTCAAATATTTAAACATGGCTATCATGTCACCCCTCAACCTTCTCTTGTCCAGGCTGAACGTATCCAGCTCACTGAGCCACACCTCATAGGGTTTCATGACTTCCAGGTCTTCGACCATTTTGATCACCCTCCTCTGTACACATTCCAGCTTGTCAATATCCTTCCTAAACTGTGGTGCCCACAACTGGACACAGTATTCTAAGTGGGGTCCGACCAAAGCAAAATAGAGTGGTGCTATCACTTCCCTCCACCTGGGTGCTATACTCGTATTGAGGCAGCTTAGAATTGCATTGGCTTTTTCAGCTGCCACATCACACTGTTGACTCATGTTTTGCAGAGCTCAGAAAAATTACTTTTTTAGAGCATAGTGGCCAGAATATACAGCTAGTGGTGGCCATGCTCACTGGGTGGTGGTTCTAAGACTAGTTGTTGCTGCTGCTATTGTTATGTGCTTTCTAGTTAACTGTCGCTTATGATGACAGTTGAGGAAGGAGCAGGCTTGTTCTCTGCTGCTCCAGAGACCAGGACAAGGAGCAATGGATTCAAGCTGAAGGAAAGGAGATTCCACTTGAACCTTAGGAAGAACTTCCTGATGGTTAGAGCTGTCCAGCAGTGGAATATGCTGCCTCCATGGAGTGTGGAAGAGTCTCCTTCTTTGGAGGTTTTCAAGCAGAGGCTGGATGGCCATCTGTTGGGAATGCTTTGAGTGTTCCTGCATAGCAGGGGGTTGGACTGGATGGTCTCTTCCAACTCTAGGATTCTATGATTCTATGACCTTGTGTGCCACAAAAATTATCCTGGTGGCTGCATGTGACCTACAAATGGCACTTTGCTCTCCCTTGCACTAGGTAAATTGGGAGGGTTTCAGAGGCCCCAAAACTTTGGAGGAAATAGGAAGCCTCTGGCACATGCACCCTGCAATCTGCACTTTTCCCAAAGCCTGCTCTGCAATGATTTCCTTCAATTTTAAGTCTTTGGTCTGCCCTGAATATCTGCCCTGATGGGAAAATGTCTACTTGATAGGCTCTGGGTTCTAGGAGAGTCTGGATGACCCACTTCACTTTTCATATGGTTTCAACTCACTTCTTGCATCCACAAACACAGCACCACTTTGTATGACTTGCTCTTTTGCACTGGTTTTGAGTTAAAGGAAGGTAGATTTTGATTGAACATTAGAATGGACCAAGATACTGGAGGAAGAAGGCATAGTTTGTTTCTTCTCCTTCCACAATTATTTCCACAATCTTTGGGTGTTTCTGTCTCTGAGAATTGTGTGTGATGTTGCAAAGCTGGGAAGAAGAAGCCCAGAAGGAGGAGGGATGGGGCAGGCTATTGTAGGAGAGGGCACGGTTGGTTGGCCTGAACCATTTCTGCACTATTCTCTTATAGCACGATTATTCCACTTTCAACATCCTATGGAATCCTGGGGTTTGCAGTTTCGGGAGGGGCCGAAACTTTTTTTAACTTTTTATTTTAATGTATAATGTATTTCATATTGTTCGCCGCTTTGATCCATGTGGAGAGGCGGGATACAATATTATTATTATTATTATTATTATTATTATTATTATTATTATTATTATTATTATTATTATTATAGTGCGGAAATGGCCTAGGACATTGTGGCTTTGACTTGTAGCAATTACTAACAACTGTGTCACTGTATTAAAGTTATCTGGGATTTTTATTTCTGTTACTTAGAATCATAGAGTGAGAAGAGACCCCAAGGGCCTTCCAGTCCAACCCCATTGGGCCATGCAGGAAGGACACAATCAAAGTCCTCCCAGTAGATGGCCACCCAGCCTCTGTTGTTTAAAAGCCTCCAAAGAAGGAGACTCCACCACACTCCCAGGCAGCGTAGTCCACTGTCAAACTGCTCTTACCATCAGTAAGTTCTTCCTAATGTTTAGATGGAATCTCTTTTCCAGAAGTTTGAAGCCATTGCACTGTGTCCCAGTCTCCCAAGCAGACTAGTCTGGTTGTCAACTTGTGTGATAGATGATGATGCTGTGATTGAGGAGCAACTGCAGGGGGCCAAGCAAGTCAACCTGCAAACATCCGCTGCACTAGAAGGTCAAACAGGGACAGAGTTGCCCCAGCCAGCTCATGACGGAGAGGGAACCAGCAGTGATGCAGAGAGTTGCAGCCAGCTATGCCCATCAGCCCTCAATCACGAAAATGGCTGAAACGGGCTGCTCAGAGGGAGGCTGCACGGACTAGGCTGAGGAAAAAATAACAAGTAGAACCTGCTCACAGGAGCTATTTAAGTCTGCTGGCTTGGCTGCTCCTTGCTTGCAGCAAATTATTAGCAAACCCTCACGACCTTTGTGTCTCCTGCTCCCTGAAACCCTCTGGATGGATCTCTGCCTCCTGAACCTTTGGACTGGACCTCGACCTGGCTTGGTTTGGTATATTTGGACTCCTCTGGCTGCAGCCCAGCAGAGAGAAATTCCTCACAACTTGTCTGGTTGAAGGGGATGATACCTCTGTGCATATATGGAATGCACTTTCCTCATGTCAGAACTCCCTGAGTCATCTTTCATTACTTCCAAATTTCAAGTTACCATTTTCAATTAGTTTTGGAATCCAACGCATGAGCAGTCACACCTCTCCATTTGTTGAGACGGGTGGACAAATTCTTGGTTGGATCTGGAATTGATTTGGTCTACTACAAGTTTCCTCTGTGTTACTAAGTATTTTTTTTAATTTTTAGTTTCCCCTGCAATCCTCTTTTCACTCATTATATTGCTCTGTATAACGGTGGCACGTAGATTTATCTTACTGTAATGCCCACTGGGAATTGTAGTTTGCAACAACTGCCATGACAAAACAGCTTGGACATTCAGTGCAGGCAAGGCGTGCATGGACATACATCCATGCACACACCCATGAGAAAAAGAGAAAATAGAGAAATGCAGAACCCCAAATGGAAATGGAAAAGACACACATTCAATAATAAAGAAATTTGACCCAGAGAGTGAAGGCTGAGGAATTATTGCATGGTTTCCATTTACATCACAATCAAAACGAATTTGACTGAGGTTAAAGAAATTCAGAGCTTGAGAAAAATTGCTCGTTCAGTTATGGAACTGTTGGCTTCCTCCAATGTGACCAGATTCCATAGCTTGTCTGCTTAACCTTGCAATAATTCATATGCTTTAAAGCAGTGGTTCTCAACCTTCCTAATGCCGCGACCCTTCAATACAGTTCCTCATGTTGTGGTGACCCCCAACCATAAAATTATTTATTTATTATTTACAATGCCACCCCCCCGGCAAAGGCCGCCTCGCCGGCCAGGAACGGGGGGGGGGCGGGCAGGGAGGGAAAGAGGAGCCGTGCATCTCCCCCGGGAAAAAACTCCGAGAACCCCTCCCCGGGCTTCGCTCTCGTTTCCGCGGGGGGGGCAGTATGGGGAAAGTTTCCAGAGTGTTGACCCTGGCCCGCCAAAGGGGGCAGGAGGATGCGAGTGCATGGCTTGCGCTTGAACACCACCACCAAGGAGGGAATGGAGCCTAAGACCATTGGAAATACATATTTTCCGATGGTCTTAGGCGACCCCTGTGAAAGGGTCGTTCGACCCGCAAAGGGGTCCCGACCCACAGGTTGAGAACCGCTGCTTTAAAGGATTAGGTGGCTTGCATCATTAGAATTGTTAAGTGGAAGGTCTCTCTCTCTCTCTCTCTCTGCCTGGCCCTTTCCTGGTTGGTCCCTAAATGGAGAGAAGCAGACGAAAAATCCATGCATACCTACATCTTTTTCTTTGTAGGTCAAACTCTGGAAAAGGCAGCTCGTTAGCTGGCACATTTCTGTATCCCTTGCAACTGTGCCAGGCAGCAGTGCCATTCCATAGCTAGTGCCAAGGGGGCACCACATACCAGAACAATTTTTAAAAATTGGTACGAGAAAGGGGTGTTCTACAAACCAGGCATTGGCAATTGCAGTGGCCTGGCCACCAATTTCCTTCCCCAGACCCTTCAGGGGGCCACACAGATTGCCAAAAATACCAATGAGGTGCCCCAGGGTTCTGTCCTGGGCCCAGTGCTGTTCAACATCGTCATCAATGACTTGGATCATGGAATAGATGGCACACTTAGTAAATATGCAAATGACACGAATTAGGAGGGGGTAGCTGACCCCCCAGAGGACAGGATCAGAATTCAAAATGACCTTCATAGAAAAGAGAGCTGAGCCAAAGCTAACAAAATGAATTTAAACAAGGCTAAATGTAAGGTACTAGGCTTAGGTGGGAAAAGGTTAAAGGCACAGATAACAAGATGGGTGAGACCTGATGTCCATGGTATATATGAAAGGGATCTAGGAGTCTTATGCCCTTTCCCCACTCTACTTCGTCCTGTTGTGCACCGGTGGCGATCCCAGCAGCAACTCTGCCAGGAAGGGAGTGTGACGGGAGTGTTCCCTTCCGCACCAGGCCAGCTCCTTGCTGAAGGAAGTGCGATGGATATGCCTCTTCCTTTCGCAGCACAACTGGGCACTTTCCCAAGCTGCACTGTGGCAGGAAGCACCTCCATTGCACTTCCGGGGCTTCCACAGGGCAGGTAAGTGTGGGATGGCGGCCTGATTGCACCACCTGGCAAGGGGAGAAGGACGGGAACCTGATGATGCCGTGCAAAAGTGTTGTCGTGGTCCCACTCCTCTCCCATCCCCATGTCGGAACAACAGCGTCCTGCAGAAAGAGCCTTGGTAGACCACAAGCTGAACATGAGCCAGCAGTGTGATGCAGCAGCAAAAAAAGCCAATGTGATTCTGGGCTGCATCAATAGGAGTATAGTGTTGAGATCAAGGGAAGTGATAGTGCCACTATATTCTGTTTTGGTCAGACCTCGCTTGGAATAATACTATGTCCAGTTCTGGGCATCACAGTTCAGGAAGGATATTGACGAGCTGAAACATTTCCAGAGGAGGGCAACTGAAATGGTAGAAGGCCTAGAAATCGTGAAGCCCTAGAGGAGCAGCTTAGGGAGGTGAGTATGTTTAGCCTGGAGAAGAGAAGGTTGAGAGGTGACTTGATAGCCATGTTTAAATGGTTGAAAAAATATCATATGGGAGAGAGGGCAAGCTAGGCATGCCTGCCTAGCTTGAGCGATAGACAGAGGCTGTCCCCACACTCCCATACTGTACTGCAAATTGTTGCTGTTGTGCGCATTCAAATTGTGACTTATAGCAACCCTAAGGGGTTTTCTGGAGCTGAGAGTGTGTGATGTGCCCAAGGTCACTCAGTGAGTTTCCATGGCCAAGCAGGGAATCGAACCTTGACCTCCAGGGTCACAGTCCAGTGTTTAAACCATCACACCACTCACTTTATTTGTGCATCCTATTGTAACACATCATGCCCTCCAAAATTTCACAGATGAAAACCGGCACACCTGTGGCCCATCGATAGCAGAATGCGTTCAGGAAGGCATAAGTTATAAATGGAGGAGGACACATGAGCTGAGAGACACAGCAGCAGTTTGCTTTTGTCTGAGACTCGTGGGAAAGGCAAGATCTTTTCCCTCCCTCTCCAGCACTTCCTGACGAACTAATTGAATGTGAATTATGGTTACCCTTTAAACTTGGTTTGCAGCAATCGCAGTGAGCTGAGGACTGTGGGAGAAAGGAAGAGGAGTGAGAAACTGGGACATTTTGAAGGCAGCTGAAAAAGTAGAATTAATCAGAACTTTCTGTGACAAATCAGAACTGTGATGCCCAGAACTGGACATAGTATTATTCCAGGCGAGGTCTGACCAAAACAGAATAGAGCGGCACTATCACTTCCCTTGATCTCAACACTATACTCCTATTGATGCAGCCCAGAATCACATTGGCTTTTTTTGCTGCTGCATCACACTGCTGGCTCATGTTCAGCTTGTGGTTTACCAAGGCTCTTTCTGCAGGACGCTGTTGTTCCGACATGGGGATGGGAGAGGAGTGAGACCACGACAACACAGTGGGTTTGCACCCAATCATTTCTCTGCAAGTTGAATAGTTCTGATCTGTCACAGAACATGTGTTTTATATATCCCTTCCCCACCGGACAAAAAAACCTGGGAAGATTTCTCCATTAACAAGTAGTATCTCAATTTTTATAGTTACAAGCTGGCTGAAGGCCAGAGACTCAGTTACTAAAATAATTAACAGGTGGCAGGTCAAATGTCTAATATATGATATTGTGCTTTCTGAAAAATCTTTTTAATTTTTTTTTTTTAGAAGAACCAGAATTTTGCTGGTTTGATTGCTCTTGGTTTTTTCTCTGCCTCTCTGTCTTGGAAAAGTTGTCTCTGGAAAAGTAACTTCCACTTGGCTGCACAAACACACTCGATGTAGTCAGTTTTCCAGTTATCTAAGTGGAAGCAGCAGGCAGGACCGGCCCTTACATTAGGCAGGGTGAAGCGACGGCCTCAGGCGGCAGCATTTGAGTGGCAAGTTGATTATTGTTAATTATTCTATCAGCCCAGTTGAAACGTGGTGCTGGAGAAGAGCTCTATGGACGCCGTAGACCACGAAAAAGGTGTGTATCTGAGCTCAAAAGCAAATTAAGCCTTAACTCTCATTAGAGGTAAAGTTGACTAAATTGAGGCAATCATAATTTGGATATATCATGAAACGATGTGACTCGGGGTTTTTTTGGAAAAGTCCGGAAACTGCAGATCTGGAAATAGGGTTGTATAAAATTGTAGATATGATGATGATGGGTGAACTTTCACAACCTATTAAGGGGAAGCCAGAAAAGGTGATAAAAGAATAACGACCTATCAAAACTTTCCTCAAACAGAAAGGGAGTGGTATTATAGTGGAATAATTGGAATATAAGAAGGTCTGGTATATGTTGTTTTTATTTTCTGATATTTTTTGGATCTTTCCTTGTTAGGTTTCCATCTCCTTTTCTATTTTTTTTTAACAAGAGGAAGTTAAGTTAGAAATAGAGTAAACTGTATTAACAGATTAAAGGTTTGAGACTTATGGGATGAAATTTGTAACATTAAGGTAAAATAGAACTCCAGCTAGGAATAGGGAGGAAGTTTGTTCATGTTTACCTCTATGACCATTTCCGCACTACACTCTTATAGCGTGATTATTCCACTTTCAACATCTTATGGAATCCTGGGGTTTACAGTTTCGGGAGGGTCTGGAAGCCATGAAACCCTCTGAGGAGCAGTTTAGGGAGCTGGGTATGTTTAGTCTGCAGAAGAGAAGGTTAACAGGGGACATGATAGCCGTGTTTAAATATTTGAAGGGATGTCATGTTGAAGATGGGGCTAGCTTGTTCTCTGCTGCTCCAGAGACCAGGACAAGGAGCAGTGGATTCAAGCTGCAGGAAAGGAGATTCCACTTGAACCTCAGGAAGAACTTCCTGAGCTGTCCGGCAGTGGAATCTGCTGCCTCCATGGAGTGTGGTGGAGCCTCCTCCTTCTTTGGAGGTTTTTAAGCAGAGGCTGGATGGCCATCTGTTGGGAATGCTTTGAAGGGTGTTCCTGCATAGCAGGGGGTTGGACTCGATGGCCCCTGGGGTCTCTTCCAACTCTAGGATTCTATGATTCTGTGATAAAAACAATAAAAAGGGCCTTTTTGGGTATGTCTGTAATGAAAGCAAGAACAAGGAAATGATAGAAGATGGTAAATTGCAAACAGGAGACAGAGAAAGGGCAGAACTACACAACACCACCTTTGCCTTGATCTTCTCCGAAAAGGAAAACAGTGCCCAGCTTGGGGAAAACAGAGCAGATGGTGCAGTAGGGGAAATGCAGCATAGTATAGGTAAAGAGGTAGTACAGGAATACCTATATATTTTAAATAAATGTAAGACTCCGTGGCCAGATGGACTTCATCCAAAGGTATTAAAAGAACTGGCAGAAGGAATCTACTTTTCCTGTAGTTTGAATCCATTGCTCTGTAGTATCCTAGGCCATTTCTGCACTAGATGTTACAGCGCTATCATTCCACTTGCAACATCCTATGGAATCCTGGGGTTTGCAGTTTAGGGAGGTGCCGCCTGCCCCCCCGAAACGGCAAACCCCAGGATTCCATAGGATGTTCCAAGTGGAATAATAGCCCTATAACAGTCTAGTGCAGAAACGGCCCCTCCCGAAACGGCAAACCCCAGGATTCCATAGGATGTTGCAAGTGGAATAATAGCCCTATAACAGTCTAGTGCAGAAACGGCCCCTCCCGAAACGGCAAACCCCAGGATTCCATAGGATGTTGCAAGTGGAATAATAGCCCTATAACAGTCTAGTGCAGAAACGGCCCCTCCCGAAACGGCAAACCCCAGGATTCCATAGGGTGTTGCAAGTGGAATAATAGCGCTATAACAGTCTAGTGCAGAAACGGCCCCTCCCTAAACTGCAAACCCCAGGATTCCATAGGATGTTGCAAGTGGAATAATAGTGCTATAACAGTCTAGTGGAGAAACAGCCCCTCCCGAAACTGCAAACCCCAGGATTTCATAGGATGTTGCAAGTGGAATAATAGTGCTATAACAGTCTAGTGCAGAAACGGTTCCTCCCGAAACTGCAAACCCCAGGATTCCATAGGATGTTGCAAGTGGAATAATAGCGCTATAACAGTCTAGTGCAGAAACGGCCCCTCCCGAAACTGCAAACCCCAGGATTCCATAGGATGTTGCAAGTGGAATAATAGCGCTATAACAGTCTAGTGCAGAAACGGTTCCTCCCGAAACTGCAAACCCCAGGATTCCATAGGATGTTGCAAGTGGAATAATAGTGCTATAACAGTCTAGTGCAGAAATGCCCCTCCCCCGATACTGCAAACCCCAGGATTCCATAGGATGTTGCAAGTGGAATAATAGTGCTATAACAGTCTAGTGCAGAAACGGTCCCTCCCGAAACGGCAAACCCCAGGATTCCATAGGATGTTGCAAGTGGAATAATAGTGCTATAACAGTCTAGTGCAGAAATGCCCCCCCCCGATACGGCAAACCCCAGGATTCCATAGGATGTTGCAAGTGGAATAATAGCGCTATAACAGTCTAGTGCAGAAACGGCCCCTCCCGAAACTGCAAACCCCAGGATTCCATAGGATGTTGCAAGTGGAATAATAGTGCTATAACAGTCTAGTGCAGAAACGGCCCTCCCGAAACGGCAAACCCCAGGATTCCATAGGATGTTGCAAGTGGAATAATAGTGCTATAACAGTCTAGTGCAGAAATGCCCCCCCCGATACTGCAAACCCCAGGATTCCATAGGATGTTGCAAGTGGAATAATAGCGCTATAACAGTCTAGTGCAGAAACGGCCCCTCCCGAAACGGCAAACCCCAGGATTCCATAGGATGTTGCAAGTGGAATAATAGTGCTATAACAGTCTAGTGCAGAAATGCCCCCCCCGATACTGCAAACCCCAGGATTCCATAGGATGTTGCAAGTGGAATAATAGCGCTATAACAGTCTAGTGCAGAAACGGCCCCTCCCGAAACGGCAAACCCCAGGATTCCATAGGATGTTGCAAGTGGAATAATAGTGCTATAACAGTCTAGTGCAGAAATGCCCCCCCGATACTGCAAACCCCAGGATTCCATAGGATGTTGCAAGTGGAATAATAGCGCTATAACAGTCTAGTGCAGAAACGGCCCCTCCCGAAACTGCAAACCCCAGGATTCCATAGGATGTTGCAAGTGGAATAATAGTGCTATAACAGTCTAGTGCAGAAATGCCCCCCCCGATACTGCAAACCCCAGGATTCCATAGGATGTTGCAAGTGGAATAATAGCGCTATAACAGTCTAGTGCAGAAACGGTCCCTCCCGAAACGGCAAACCCCAGGATTCCATAGGATGTTGCAAGTGGAATAATAGCGCTATAACAGTCTAGTGCAGAAACGGCCCCTCCCGAAACTGCAAACCCCAGGATTCCATAGGATGTTGCAAGTGGAATAATAGTGCTATAACAGTCTAGTGCAGAAATGCCCCCCCCGATACTGCAAACCCCAGGATTCCATAGGATGTTGCAAGTGGAATAATAGCGCTATAACAGTCTAGTGCAGAAACGGTCCCTCCCGAAACGGCAAACCCCAGGATTCCATAGGATGTTGCAAGTGGAATAATAGTGCTATAACAGTCTAGTGCAGAAACGATCCTAGTCTCTGGAGCAGCAGAAAACAAGCTTTCTCCATCTTTCAAAGGACATCCCTTCAAATATTCCAACATGGCTATCATGTCACTGCTCAACTTCCTCTTCTCCAGGCTTAAATGTCCTCAGCTCCCTTAGCCTTTCCTCCCAGGACTTCATGATTTCCAGACCTTTTATCCTTCTGGTCAACCACCTCTAGACACGTTCCAGCAGACGGGGCCATGAATAATGGAGGAGCAATGGGGGGACCCACCCAGAAGGCTCCTGGTGGATGCTCAGGGAGTTAAACCAGGCTGGTGGGTGAGGATGGAGAGAAGAGGGGCATTGGAAAGTAACATCAGGAAAAGATGGAATGCACAAGAGGCGGAAGTTCTGTAGCTGCTCTGGGTTGTTGTTTGAATGTTAAAGGCTTTGTAAAAGGGGGTAGACCTATTTTTTGGAGGAAGGGCTTAGTAGCCTCTTGGATAGCTATTTTGAACTTTGGAATAAAACTTAGGTCATTTCCATCCTAATACTGTTTCAGTGCTCTTATTCCACTTTCAGCATCCTATGGAATTCTGGGGTTTGCTGTTTAGGGAGGGGCATTTAGGATTCTCCCCCACCCCAAATTTTAATTACTGAGTCATTTATGTAGGCACATATAAATCAATATACAACAAATCCATATGTATATGTTGCCATGCATTCCATAATAGATTATCAACAGTGTAAATGGAGCATTACAGTATTATTCAGTACACAATTATACCCCCAGAAAAAATATAAATGAAATAGATCAACCATTAGATAATTTCGCGTTTATCTATAACCAATATAACCTAGAAGAGCAATCATTATTTTAGCCTAACGATTATACCCCAATCCAGACCTTTTCTATATATTCAATATTTCTTATCCTAGAGTATTATTATGAAAGTCTAAGGCCATTTCTGCACTAGACTGTTATAGCAGTATGATTCCACTTGCAACATCCTATGGAATCCTGGGGTTTGCAGTTTAGGGAGGGGCCTTCCATAGGATGTTGGAAGTGGAATAATAGTGCCCCTTCCGACTCTGTGATTCTGTGGCCATTTCCACACTAGCCTGTTATAGTGCTATTATTCCACTTTCAACATCCTATGGAATCCTGGGGTTTGCAGTTTAGGGAGGGGCCTTTGAGGAGGCCTTTGAGGATGACCTTTGAGGCCCCTCCCAAAACTGCAAACCCCAGGATTCCATAGGAGGTTGCAAGTGGAATCATACCGCTATAACAGCCTAGTGCGGAAACGGCCAAAGATAAGAATCTAATTAAACTTAGATTTACCAAAAGAAAACAAAACAAAATTTAAAAAAGGGAAGAGTACGAAAGAGATACAAATATAAGCAATATAAAAAGTAAAGAAAAGAAAGAGGAAAGAAAGGGAAAGAAAAGGATTCTCAGCCAGAGAGCTCTTGGGCCTTAGGAAACTACAAATCCCAGAATTCCACAGGAGGTTGAAAGTGGAATAATAGCACTATAGCTATAGCAATAGCATTTATTTCTATACCGCTTATCAACTGAGTGTTATCTAAGCAGTTTACAATGTGTTTTAGCTAATTGCCCCCAACAAGCTGGGTAATCATTTTACCGACCTGCGGAAGGATGGAAGGCTGAGTCAACCTTGGAGCCCGGCAGGATCGAACTCACAACCTTGTGGTTGCAGTACTGGCATTCAACCACTGCGGCACCAGGGCAGAAATGGACTTAGAATATATCCACAGACACACACAAGCACATGCTGGCATCGGAGCCGATAGCTACCACTTTCATGCACCTAGAACTTCCCGCTTCTCCAAGAAGCAGGGATGTGGAACATGTTTTTGGACTGCCACTCCCACAGTCCCTCACTATTGCTCATGCTGGTTAAGGCTGCTGGGACTTGCAGTGGAGTAACTTCTCGAGGGAGGCACGACTCCTACCCCTGCTCTTACAGGTTCAGTTCCCTTGTGAGCTGAAAGGAAAAGGAAGATTGATGGCTTCTCTTTTTCATCATAGCTGTTGATTTATAGAAATGGGGAAAAAGCCCATCCCTCTTTTTGCATTAACTGGATGAATTAAAACGACCAAACTGTTTCCTTCGGCCTGTTTCTGCTCCTGCTGCCCAAATGGATCAGTTGAGTGACTGGCAGGGGACCAAAGCCAGGGCAACTCTGGCTGCTCAGGTGGAATTGCCTTTGGTTTCCTGAGTCATGTATGTAGGCACTGTGGGATGAGTCTTTAATGAGAATACGGATACAGTGGCCCCTCGACATTTGGGGTGGTTCGGGAGGCTTCAGAACCCTCATGGAAGTGGGAAAACTGCAATAACTTCTCCCTCCCACGACCCCCTTCCCATCCCTTCCAGGGCTGCCCCCTTCCACTCCCGTGCCTTTTGCCTTCGCGTGCGTTCTCAGCATTGGGGTCAGAGCAAGGGAATGGGAGGAGGGGCTCCAGAAGGAAGACAAATGCATGCCTCCCTACTACTCTCGTGCCTTTTCCCCAGGCAACTTTGCCTTCTTTCTCTGTCCCGGCAAAACCCAAGGAAATGGGAGGGGAAGGCTCGTGAAGGTCAAACCTAGAAATGTGGAGAAAGGGTTGTAATATATAAGCCGCATCCAGTTGAAGAACAGACTATGGTTGGATATTGGGGGGAGATTTGCAAAACCTTGGCCATTTCCGCACTAGCCTGTTATAGCGCGATGATTCCACTTTCAACATCCTCTGGAATCCTGGGGTTTGTAGTTTCGGGAGGGGCTGGCCGGCCCCTCCCGAAACTGCAAACCCCAGGATTCCAGAGGATGTTGAAAGTGGAATCATCGCGCTATAACAGGCTAGTGCAGAAATGGCCCTTGTTTATGGAGTGAGAGTCAATGTGGTGTAGTTGGTTTAGGATCTGGGAGACCAGAGTTCAACTCCAGTCTCGGCCATGGCAAACCCCTGGGTAACTTTGGGCAGGTCACACCTTCCCAGCCCCAGAAGACATCCACAGCAAGCCTCTGGATAAATCTCTGCTTATTGGAGCAGCATAGTTTAATGCTTGGAGCGTTGGACTAGGACTCTCAGAGACTTGGGTTCAAATCCTTGCTCAGTCATGGAAACCCACTGAGTAACAAAGGCAAATCCTCTCTGAACAAACCTCACCAAGAAAAGCCCATGATGGGCTCACCGTGCGTGGAGCTGACTGAAGACACATAATGACACATTTCTAGGAAGTGTTGCGTAGATGAGAAAAGGATTCAGGATATTTTGCAGCTGGGGGAAAAATAGGGGGAGTGATTGAGGGTTATTGTGGTTGTGTGCCTTCATTTCCAGGATACAGCAGCCAAAGGTCAACCTAACAAAATGAAATTCAACAGAGAGAAGTGTAAGGTCCTACACTTAGGTGGAAAAAATGGAATGCACAAATATAGGATGGGGGACACGTGGCTGGATAGCAGTACGTGCGGAAGGGATCTAGGAGTCTTCATAGATCACAAGCTGAACATGAGTCAGCAGTGTGATGCGGCAGCCAAGAAAGCCAATGCAATTCTCGGCTGCATCAATAGGAGTCTGGTGTCTAGATCGAGGGAGGTACTGGTACCGCTCTACTCTGCTTTGGTTAGACCCCATCTTGAATACTGTGTCCAGTTCTGGGCATCCCAATTCAAGAAGGCCATGGTCAAGCTGGAGCAAGTCCAGAGAAGGGCGACCACAATGGTGAGGGGCCTGGAAGCCATGAAGCCCTATGAGGATAGACTTAGAGAGCTGGGGATGTTTAGTCTGCAGAAGAGAAGGTTAAGAGGGGACACGATACCCATGTTTAAATATTTGAAGGGATGCCATGTAGGGGAGGGAATGGGCTTGTTTTCTGCTGCTCCAGAGACCAGGACAAGGAGCAATGGATTCAAGCTGCAGGAAAGGAGATTCCACCTGAACCTCAGGAAGAACTTCCTGGCGGTCAGGGCTGTCCGGCAGTGGAATCTGCTGCCTTGGAGTGTAGTGGACTCTCCTTCCTTGGAGGTTTTTAAGCAGAGGCTGGATGGCCATCTGTCGGGAGTGCTTTGAGGGTGTTCCTGCATGGCAGAAGGGGATTGGACTGGATGGCCCCTGGGGTCTCTTCCAAATCGACATTTCTATGCTTCTATGATTCTACCTATCAAGGGGTTATCTTGAGAAAATTTGGTCAGTGGGCATTTGCCTTTGCCTTCCTCTGAGGCTGAAAGAATGTGAGTTCCATATCCAAGCCAGAATTTGAACTCGGTTCTCCAGAGGCATAGTCCAGCACTCAGCCCACTATCCAATGCTGGCTCTCACGGCTGAGGATCTCAACTTCAAAACAAAATATAGATGATCCAGAGTTTGGACAACAGCCCTTGTGGAGAAGCCTGCTCATAATTGAGAAGAACAGCAAATTCTATCATGAATGATGGTTTCTGTGACACCTGGAATGCCTCCATTTCTCATTCTGAAAAGGAACATTCATTGTGGAAACAGGCAAACATTGCTTAGTTTTATTAATTTATTATTATTATTTTATTCATTTATTGCCTGCCTTTCTTTCCTGGTAATAGGACTCAAGGCAGCTAGCAACATATTTAAAATATTACAAACTAAAAATAATACAAAAGTATTTGAACAATTTATTAAAACATTAAAAATATTAACATGTATTTCAATAACTGTTGTTATTGTAATAACGGTATTACAATAATTGTTACTGTAATAACAGTATTACAGTAATAATTGTTACTGTAATAATAATTGTTATTGTAATCACTGTATTACAATAATTACAATAATTATATTACAATAATTGTTGTCAATTACCGTGAACTTGGCTTCAACTTATAGGCCATTTCCGCACTACGGTGCTAAACTGCTGCTATTCCACTTTCAATGCCCTGTGGAATTCTGGGGTTTGTAGTTTACTGAGACCAAAGAGCTCTTTGGCTGAGAATTCGAAGTGCCCTTCCCTAAACTACAAACCCCAGAATTCCATAGGAGGTTGATAGTGGAATAGCAGCACTTTGTAGTGCGGAAATGTGTCTATGCTCCTGCACGGCAGAATGGGGTTGGACTGGATGGCCCTTGTGGTCTCTTCCAGTGCTAAAATTCTGTGATCATGGGAGCCCTATCAATGAAAGACCTCCGAGATCCCCTGTTATTAACAGAACTTCTGACGTCTCACAAACTCAGGGCGGCCACAGCATCCTGCCCTGAGCCTGGTAGTGCAGACCATAATACGGCAGTCTCGAATTTACTAGTCCTGGCTACGGACACTGAGAAAGTTTGTTGTGGTTGCCATCCAGCTAGCTTTGGCCATTTCCACACCACACAGTTATAGTGCTATTGTTCCACTTTCAACATCCTATGGAATCCTGGGGTTTGCAGTTTAGGGAGGGGCCTCAGGAGGGTGAGACCATTCCTCTTGAGTGCCTCAGGCCTTTCCCTAAACTGCAAACCCCAGGATTCCATAGGATGTTGAAAGTGGAACAATAGCACTATAACTGTGTGGTGTGGAAATGGTTTTTGACTACGGCGACCCTATGAATGAGAGAATTCCATGAATCCCGGTCCTCAACAGCCTTGCTCAGGTCCTGCTAACTTAAAGCAGCATTCCTGAGTTCCTTGGAGATCTTATCTACTTATTTGGCCTCCTTGAGTCATTCTATCAATAATCTCAGAAAACTAGGACTTGGAAGGGTAACTAGGAAGGAAGCAGATAAGCTCCGCAAGTGTAAAGAGATATCATTGAATACGAAAGTCAGGATTCTCCATAGAATCATAGAATCATAGAAATTCAGAGTTGGAAGAGACCACACAGGCCATCCAGTCCAACCCCCTGCCATGCAGGAACACCCTCAAATCAATCCCGACAGATGGTCATCCAGCGTCTGCTTAAAAACCTCCAAGGAAGGAGACTCCACTACACTCCGAGGCAGCAGATTCCACTGCCGGACAGCCCTGATTGTTCTGAAGCCCTGAAGTTCTTCCTGAGGCTCAGGTGGAATCTCCTTTCCTGCAGCTTGAATCCATTGCTCCTTGTCCTGGTCTCTGGAGCAGCAGAAAACAAGCCCTCTCCTTCCTCTACCTGGCATCCCTTCACATATTTAAACATGGCTATCATGTCCCCTCTTAGCCTTCTCTTCTGCAGACTGAACATCCCCAGCTCTCTAAGTCTATCCTCAGAGGGCTTCATGGCTTCCAGGCCTCTCACCATTTTGGTCGCCCTCCTCTGGACTTGCTCCAGCTTGTCAATATCCTTCCTGAATTGGGGTGCCCAGAACTGGACACAGTATTCAAGATGGGGTCTAACCAAAGCAGAGTAGAGTGGTACCAGTACCTCCCTCGATCTAGACACCATACTCCTATTGATGCAGCCAAGAATTGCATTGGCTTTCTTGGCTGCCACATCACACTGCTGACTCATGTTCAGCTTGTGGTCTATGAAGACTCCTAGATCCCTTTCACGCGTACTACTATCCAGCCACGTGTCCCCCATCCTATATTTGTGGATTCCATTATTTCTGCCTAAGTGTAGGACCTTACATTTCTCTCTGTTGAATTTCATTTTGTTCGCCCTGGCCCAGCTCTCCAATCTATCCAGGTCATTTTGAATTTTGATCCTGTCCTCTGGTGCATTAGCAACCCCTCCCAATTGGGTGTCATCTGCAGATTTGATCAGCATGCCCTCTATTCCTTCATCCAAGTCATTGATAAAAATATTGAACAGCACTGGGCCTAGGACAGAACCCTGTGGCACCCCCCAAAAGTCACTTCTCTCCAGGACGAAAAGCAGCCATTCGTGAATAGCCATGCTATTGTATTTCCAGTTTCTGGGTACAGGTGTCGAAAGCGGGACAGTGAAGAAAGCTGACAGGAAGTTAGTTTTACCCTACTGATGAGGTGTCGTTGCGATAATAATCCTGCTCAGTACGAGAGGAACCGCAGGTTCAGACATTGGGTGTATGTACTTGGGTGAGGAACCAATGGGGCGAAGCTACCATCTGTGGGATTATGACTCTTAAGTCAGAATCCACCCTAAAGGTAACGATACCACAGCGCCGAGGAGCCTCGGTTGACCACAGATAGCCAGGCTGGACTTGCCGGACCGGTGCGGAGAGCTGTCCGTCTCGGGAGCGGAGCGCGGCCGGAAGGGAGCTGTTACTTCGGCCTAGGCCTACCCGGTGATAGCACATGATATCTGTTTTTGATATCAAAACCATTCGGCCTTCCTCTGCCACCCCGCTCCACGTGTTTGCGAGGCTTCCGGACAAGCACATAAACAGGCGCGGCCGGTAAGTGTTGGACATTCCATTCTCCACCCAGGCAGGCAGAACAGAGCCACTCCGTTGCTTCAGGGACCTCCCTGCAAACACCCTCTTGCTTAAGCGCGACTCTAAACAAAGGCGCCCGGCTCTGAGCCGATAGTCTTACAATGCCAAGCTAAGCACCTTGCATTTGCATACTGGCTACACTATTGTTGATTCAGCGCTAAGCCGATCATGTTAAACTTGACCTTTTCCAAAGCTTTGTCCCGCTCCAAACTCGCATTGTTCTCACCGAGTAAGGCATGGCCTGCAGTCACAATTCACCCTATACAAACCCCCCAATTCCGAGACCACCTTGGATTGCTCCGGACTTCCACCCCACCTTGCCGCCGCTTTGTCTGGCAAGCTCCCCTCAGCGAACCGTGCTGAGTTTCCTTCCTACCATCTTCAAGCTTCTTAAGGACTACGAGAAAGGTGTCGTATCACCCATTTCCCCCGAAAATCCTTATTTCCAATTCTTCCATTAGCCGTGTGATTGTGGTGTCTTTACTGTTTGTCTTTTAATAAAAAACATCATTTTTGCTATTTTAAAACCTGTCTGACTGCTTGACTGACCTGACCCCGCAGACGCTTGGTTGCAAGATCCCTGCTAAGTTACCCTGCCTCTCGCTAGCTTTAGTGAGTGCTCCAGCTAATTCTCTCCAGAATTGCGTTTGTATTTTGGTTTTGCCCTGGTGGCGCAGTGGTTAAATGCTAGTACTGCAACCACGAGGTTGTGAGTTCGATCCTGCCGGGCTCCAAGGTTGACTCAACCTTCCATCCTTCTGCAGGTCGGTAAAATGAGTACCCAGCTTGTTGGGGACAATTAGCTAAAATACATTGTAAACCGCTTAGATAACACTCACTTGATAAGCGGTATAGAAATAAATGCTATTGCTATATTATTGCTATTTGGGTGCCCCTCCCAGGACCCCCAGAGAACAGGGTAACAGGGCTGCCTCTCGCCCATAGCACAATGCATATTCACGGGGAACCCGGCGCTAAATCATTTGTAGATAACCTGATTCTGGGTCGGGGTTTCATACGTAGCAGAGCAGCTCCCTCGCTGCGATCTATTGAAAGTTAGCCCTCGACACAAGCTTTTGAAGAAAAAAAACAGGGGGTTGGACTCGATGACCCCTGGGGTCTCTTCCAACTCTGTGATTCTATGAAGTGAATCAACTGAAAATAGGATGCTTGGAGGAAAGTTCTATGGACTGCCAAAAAAAGACAAATGAATGGGCCTTGGACCAAACCAAGCCTGAACTCTCCCTGGAAGTCAAGATGACTAAATTAAGACTGTCCTGCTTTGGACACATCATGAGAAGACATGATATCTCACTAGAAAAGGGAATAATGCTTGGCAAGGTGGAAGGTAGTAGGAAAAGAGGCAAAGGGCCTTAGATGGATAGACGCAATCAAGGAAGCCAGCGCTGCTCTGAGCCTGCAAGCTCTGATCAGGGCAGTTAAGAAGAGGTTTGTCTGGGTATCCAGAATGTTAGTGTAGTACGTCTAAGGTGTTCTTCTGGTGGACAGAGCAAAGAGGTCACTTTGCCCTTCTCTGCACAACTGCAAGTTTGCTTTGTCTGTCTTGTCTCCTAAAGTTTCTGTCCCGTGGGAAAGCTCTGAATCAGTGTATGTCTGAATCAGTGTATGCCCTGGTGGCACAGTGGTTAAATGCCCGTACTGCAAGCCACAAGGTTGTGAGTTCGATCCTGCCGGGCTCCAAGGTTGACTCAGCCTTCCATCCTTTCGCAGGTCGGTAAAATGAGTACCCAGCTTGTTGGGGGCATGTATAGAAAAATGTATCGAAATACATGCTGTTTGTAAGTTGTTCGCCGCCTCGATCCATATGGAGAGGCGGGATACAAATAAATAAATAAATAAATAATAATTATAATGATGATGATGATGATGTCTGGGAGTGGTTTGACTCTGGTTAAAAACTTATGGAGCTTTCCAGACTTTTCATGCTGGTGACACACTTTTTAGACACACATCATTTTGCAACACAGTAATTCATTTTTACTAAGCAAACTAGAGGTTAAACTAAACCCTTATAAGAGATAGAGACACATACATAAATTGGAATAACAAAATGTATGGCGACACAATATATCTCATGAAAGCCTTTCATATATTTTTTTAAAAATATGGTTTATAAATAATAACATACATTTCCAAGATTGTAGGCAACACACCTGCAAACCTCAGGCGACACATTGTGTCGCAGCACACCGTTTGGAAAGCCCCGGCTTACATCATGTCTTGTAAGGTTCCCACCAGTTTTTCTTCTTCCTGCATCTTCTCTGTTTGGTGTTTTTACCTGTTTATGCTTTGCTTCTAGACAGAGCTATCCAAAGCAGTCTGCTCATCATGTATCCCGCTTTTGCTTCAATAAACTGTAGTTCAGCCTAGATGCAATGCCTTTGCAGAGCTGTTTTTCTGTCTGGAGCAATTGGCAAGGGAATAGCACAGCGTCATGGTTCTGCGCTCTGCACATGCTCAAGTGAGCTCAAGCAGACCCCCTGACAAAATTGACTTAGAGGTCTCTCTTTCTAGGGTGGCCATAGGTTTAAGTGACTTGATGACAATTAGCAATGACAATCTATAAAGAGGTCAATAGATCGAGGGGTAACAATATCCAAGCTATAACAATGCATGCTTCCTCTTCTCCTACTGCCTTCCACCTTATCGAGTATTGTAATCTTTTCCAGTGAATTATGTCATCTCGTGATGCATCCAAAGCACGATACTCTCTGTTTAGCTGCCAGGGATTTTGTGGGGTCTTGATTTCTTCTGAGCCAATTTATTTACATATTAGAATATTCATAGCTCTTGAAACTAATGGCAACTGCTTTATACGGTGCATACACCTCACGTTTACCTTTATACATGGGTCATTGTATAGTCTAAATTTTTTAAGGGTCCCATCTCCTACTCCATTCTGTATACAACAGGGGTGGGCAAAGTGGAGCTGTGGGGCCATATCCCCAAAATTGTTTTGCTATCTTCAATCTCTTCAGATTTCCCAGACTATTTTTTTTTCTGGTCAAAAAAAGAAGGTAAATTGCCACTCCTGGAAGTTCTTGGGAACAGAAATTCATTTTCAAATAAGTTGTGGACACCTCCTGCACTGTTTTTTCAAAAAAACAAACTGGTTAGCATCATTTTCTCTTACATGTAAGTCTCCTATAGAAGCAGTTGGACATTTTTGGCCAATGCAGAATGTCCACATTTATTTCTATGAAGCAGACTTGCACATGTGGTCTCTTGAGCATGAACGTGCACACACATCTATGCATATTGCACCTTACACACTGTGCTTAGATGTTCACGCGCACACACTGGGCCACACTTTTGGTTGTGCAATGTCACTATTCCCCACGGAGGCAGCATGGCATGACCATCAGGCAGTTCTGTGAACAGAAAATTACACTCTGTTTCCTTATTTAGGATCTTGAGCCCAATTTTTCCAAACCATTAATTTATTTCTGGCTTCTTGGACAGTCCCCAAAGGGTCTGGAAACAAAGAACCAGCCCTCACAGTCGTTCAACTCTAAGAGAAGCTGAAAAAGAAAAATTGTTGTTATATTTATTTATATCCTGCTTTTTCTCCAAAATTGGGACTCAAAGCTGCTCACAATTTAAAACACAATACAACTGAAAACCTACAAAAAAGTTAGTTCCAGCCTGTGGAGGGGACAGTATCTGCTACTGCAAGGCACACTTGAGGGCAGTGAGCAACATCCAGGGCAAGCTGTGTGCCGTACACAGCTCCGTCCCCAAACACAGTCACGGGGCTCACAAGAGGAACCAAGAGAGGGAGGAGGCCGATCACTGTTCCACGCTGCCCGTCACTGTCGGCTGCTCCTAACACAGGGGTGAGCAACCTGTGCTGCTCCTTGTGGGATGCTGTTGGACTAGAATCATAGAATCATAGAGTTGGAAGAGACCCCAGGGTCCATCGAGTCCAACCCCCTGCCATGCAGGAACACCCATTAAAGCATTCCCGATAGATGGCCATCCAGCCTCCGCTTAAAAACCACCAAAGAAGGAGACTCCACCACACTCCAAGGCAGCAGATTCCACTGCCGGACAGCTCTGACTGTCAGGAAGTCCTTCCTGAGGTTCAGGTGGAATCTTCTTTCCTGCAGCTTGAATCCATTGCTCCTTGTCCTGGTCTCTGGAGCAGCAGAAAACAAGCCCTCTCCTTCCTCTACGTGGTATCCCTTCAAAGATTTAAACATGGCTCTCATGTCCCCTCTTAACCTTCTCTTCCGCAGACCAAACACACCAAGCTCCCTAAGACATTCCTCATAGGGCTTCATGGCTTCCAGACCCTCCTCTGGACACGTTCCAGCCTGTTGACATCCTTCTTGAATTGAGGTGCCCAGAACTGGACACAGTATTCCAAATGAGGCCTAACCAACGCCTACAGCTCCCACAAATCCCAGCCTGTATACCATTAATAATGGAGGCTGCAGTCCAACAACCCATTGCAGGGTATGGATGTGGAACTCAGCTTAGAGGAATTCCTCAGAGAATTTTTTGGGTGGCAACTGAAGGGAGGGTGAAAATCACAGAATCTTAAGTCAGAAGGGGCACAAGGGCCATCTGGCCCAACCCCTGCCATGCAGGACACACCAGCAAAGTACTCTCAGTCCTCTGAGATACTGCTGAACTGCAACACCCAGCAGCCAAAGCCAACATAGCCAAAAAATAGGGGAGATGCAGTTCAGTAACATCTGGAAGGCTGCACCATTCTTACCCCAAATTTGTTTTTACATTAGCATTGCATAGCATAATTATCTGTAATTATTCAGTAAACATCTCCAGGGGCAGCATCATGTCACTGAACCAAGGCATCAAATGTGCAACCAAATGCACAAGCTATATGCTAGGTGCATCTGCACACAATATGTTTGCACAGCCCCATGCACAAGGTGCACGTGCTATGTGTGCCATGTGCAATGTGAGCAAGCAACCAGAGAATGGGCATGCATGTGCATTGTGCATCCATGCTCAGTGTTCATACGCAAGTGCAACTTAGATCCATGCAAAATGGTCACATACATCCATGTGCGGTGCATATCTGGGCGCAACGGCACTGCACATGCAAGTCCACCTCCGCAGTCTTGGAGTGAGCGTGGATGCTCCGCATCAGACCCAAATCTTCAGCTGCTTCCACAGAGAAGCTGCCACATGCAGAAGAGATTGCCAAGATCTGGGCCCTTGGTTTTGGGGGGAGTGAGTGTCCTTTGGGGGGGGGAAATGAGTTGGCCATTGGGGTCCCCACTCTCTGGGAGCCAAGGCCGCAGAGCCCCTTTTCTGCAGAGGCGGGCATGGGGGGGGGCTTCCCCGTAGCAAAGTTTTCCAGAGGGTTTCTCCCTCTCTTGCAAAGCCTCTTCTGGGGCTCTTCCAGGCAGCGTTTTGGATGACTGGGGGGGGGAGAGGAAAGAGGCCTGGGGGGACTCGAGGGGCTGTGGGAGGGAGGCATCCTTTGTGGGGGGGATGCCTGCGAGCGACCCCCGAGCTCCGAAAGTGGGCATCTCTCCGCAGAGAAAGGAGGGCCGGACCCGAGGCGAGGACGCCAGGGGCCGCTCGGGGGGCTTCGGCGCGGGGAGGGGGCTCGGAAGGCGAGGAGCGGCGGGGAGCCCCCGAACCCGAGCCGGGGAGGGGGTCCCTTCCCGCCCCTCCCTCCTCCTCCTGCTGGTCTCCTGCTGGTCTCCTCCGCCCCCCGCCCGCCCGCCTCCGTCCGTCCGTCCCCCGGCGTCCGCTCCTCCCCGGATGATGTCAGCCCGCCCGGCCCGGTGGCTCCAGCCCCCTCCCCCGCCCCCGCCCCCGCCCCGCCGTCGTCCTCCCTCTCCTCCCTCCCTGGGGAGGCGGAGGGAGGCGGCGGCATGGCCCGGCTCGGCCCGGCCCGGGCGGCGGCGGCGGCGGGAGGAGGCGGCGGAGGGGGCGCCGGCGGCCTCCCCGTCCCTCTGCGCCCGGAGGCAGCGGCGGGATCGGCGGCGGCATCGGCGGCGGCGCAGCAGCACTGGCTGGCCGTGCTCATGGTGCTGCTCCCGGACGGCGACGAGGAGGACGACGAGGAGGAGGAGGGCGACGGGGACGAGGCGGCCCGGCGGCGGAGGAGGAGGCGGAGGCGGCGGCGGGCTGGGGGCTCCCCGGCGGCGGCGGCGGCGAGGGCGGCGCTGCTCCCCGGGGACCCGCGGCGGAGGCTCCTCCTGCTGCTGGTGCCGACCCCGGCGGCGCTGGCGAATGGAGCCCTCCTCGCGGCGGCGGCGGCGGGCGGAGGAGGAGGCGGAGGAGGGCCGCGCTCCCCCGGCCTCGCCGCCGCGGCCACGGTAAACGGACAGAAAGGAAACGGCCCCCCCGGCGCCCCCGGCAGGGCGGGGGGAGGGGGAAGGGAAGGCGCGGGGGAGCCCCAAGGCCGCCGCCGCCGCCTCCCTCCCCCCGCCTCAGGAGCCCCTCAGGAAGCCCCTGGGCGCCCTGGCCAGCCGGCCGCCCCGCGGCTCCCGGCTTTCCTCCCCCTCTTGGGCCCGGGCTGCCCGGACGGAGGGCCCCCCCCTCCCTCCCTCCCTCCGGGCTCTCCCGCTCGGCCGGCGGGAGAGGACGGGGCAGCCCCGGGCCCCCTCCGGCCTCTCCGGCGCGCCCGCCCGCTCGCTCGCCCGGCCGCCGCCTCAGAGTTTTCCCTCCCTCCTGGGGCGGCCCTCGCCCGCCCCTCTCCTCGCGGGCCCCGCTCGCCCCCCTTCTCCCCTGGCCCGCCTGCCCCGCGCCCCTCGTTCTCCCCTCCTCCTCCGCCGCCCCCCGGCCCCCTCACCTGGCCAGCCTCCCTCGCGCCGTGGTCCAGCCCGGCTCGGGGCTGCCTCCTGCGCCCTCTCGGCTGCCGGGAAGAGGATGCTCCGCGCAGAGGAGGAGGAGGAGGAGGAGGAGGAGGCCCGGGGGGGCTGCTGCCGCTGCTGCTGCGCATCCGCCCCCCTCGCGCCCCAGCGGATGCCGGCGCCCCGACCCCTCGCCCGCCCCTCCTCCCTCCCTCCTCCTCCTCCTCCTTCCTCCTGGCCCTCCTCCCCTCCCCCTCCGAGTTTCCCCACCCCTCTGGGCTCCCCCGGGGGGGCTTCTCCGCCTCCCCCCGTCCGCTGCGCGCCCTCCTCTCCCTGCCCGCCCGCCCGCCTGCCTGCCTGCCTGCGCGCTGCCTGGCGACTGCGCCTCTCTTCTCCTCGCCCTTCCTCCTCCTCCTCCTCCTCCCCCTCCCCCCGCCCGCCACTCGGGTCCCACCCCCTCCCGGCCGGAGCCACCCCTCCCCGGCAGGCGCCGGGAAACAAACAAACCAGCCCAAAGCGCGCCTCCCGCCTGCCTGCCTGCCTTCCCTGCGCATCCCACCCGGGCGGGCGCCGCGTGCGGGGTCGGCCGGGCAGCGGCAGGTGGCGGCGGCGGCGGCGGCGGAGGACCGGGCTTTTTGTCCCCCTCGGAGGGCCACGGGGGGTCCCCGATCCCCCGCTTCCCCCTTCCAGGATCGGAGAAATCGGGGGGAGCCAACTTTTCCTCTTTTTTTTCCTGATCGGGGCTTGGGACCCCCCCTCTTCCTCGCCGCGCCTACCTGACCGGGCTGTTTTGATGTTCTCCATCCAGGAGGGTCTCCCCAGAGGTGGGCTGACCATGAAAGAGGAGCCCTTGACCGGCGGACTCTCGGCGGTGAGGTCCTGGATGCAGAGCACCGGCATCCTGGACGCCAACACCGCGGCCCAAAGGTAAGGCATTTCTCCCCCCCCCGATCTTTGGGGCTCCCACTGAACAGGGTTGCAAAACTCCCCAAACTCCCCTCTTCTGGGCAACGGGGGTGGCTCCCACCCGGTTCTTGAGATTGCCCGGTCTTAACCGGGAGAGCCCGGGCGCCTCGAATCGGGGCGCTTTCGCGTGGGAAAAAGTATCGATTTCTTTCCCTGTGCGTTTTTTTAAAAAATTAGACCAACAACATCTGCAGTGAATGGGTTTCTCTTTCCGCTCACATCGGATATCGTTAATTCCGTAGTTGTCCGACGGGAGACTCAAAGAGACTTTTCAGAATGGTTTGAGGGCTTAGAAACTGCTGTCATTTTCTTGGAAGTCTGTTCCATCTCATTGTTAAAATAGAGGCTCTGAAATGAAGTAGCCGGGAGAGAAAGGGAAAGTACCTTTTATTCCCAAGCACACACACGCGCACACTTCCTATTGCTCTTAAAGTTGCATCCAAACCATTAGAACTTTGCATGAACAGAACTGTTTTCAGATGCATCTTTTAGCAGAGTCAAAAACGGTTTAGCTTGGAAGTGACAGGCAGTATCAGATAACATTAATATTCTATTTATATATATATATATATATATATATAAATGCATACACACACACATACATATATACATCCACACACCCTGAAGCTGGAGTTACATTTCTTGTTCTCAAGCTGTTAGAAAGTGTTTCTGAAATCAACACTTCTGGATGGAAAAGCAAGAGGGGAAAAAAAATAGTGTTGGAAAGAGTTATTCCTGATGCTGGAGATAAAGGAGAGAACATGTCCTTCTCATTTAGTAACGATCCTCCAGTTTTTCAACTTTCCGCTGCTCTTGTAAAGTTCTTTCTCTCCTTTTTTTTTTAAAGTAATTTTCAAAGAAACCCCTATAGATTTAACTTTTCCATTCCTCTCTGTATTTTAACTCCTGGTGTGTTTCTCTTTGTTGTTGGCTATGGTTGCATTACAAACTCTTCCCTATCCTCCTTTCTCTCTCTGTCTTCCAATTATTTCCTTCGGTCGATAAGCCGGGATATATGAATCATTTCTGCCAGGGCTCGGAGGGTATGGGAGTTTGCTCCTTTTTGATTCAAATTGATTTTCTATTGATCTCAAATGTCCCCTGACCTTTGACAGCTGATCTTGCTTGATGTTAGTTTGAGGTGGCTTAAACAAAGGAAATAAGAAATTAGGGTCCATAGCTAACCGGGTAGGTGGATGGAACGGACAGGGTTATATTTCCTCCACCCCCTATTTTCCCAGCATGTCGTCCACCTGAGATTATAACTGCATTTATCCTTGGCATCATCTCCCGCTCTTCTTTTGCCCGATGGCCAGTCTTAAGTATCCGTTTGCCGTTTGTAAGAACCCTTGAGACAGATGCTCTGCAAGACCGGCTGGTGTTCTCTTGTAGTCTTGGGTAATTGGAGGGTGGCACAGGTGTGGAAGCTGAACCTTTTAAATTCAGAACCGCATCTGGAACACGGATGCCCAAAATCCTGAGCCGCTCCCGGCGCTATCGCTGCGGTGATCTTTATGGTTCCAAATGTGTCCTGGGCCCCCAAATAACTATCGGAAAGTTTAGTTCCTGCTACAGGTCCCAGGTTTAGCTCCTCGGCATCTCTCGTTGAAGGCTCTTGGGTTATGGAAAGGACTTGGCCAAACTCAGAACTGATAACCCAGAGGAGTGGATGGTCTGAGACGACACATGCCACCTTCGCACCTTTCCAGCCACCTTCTCTGTTTCCAACATGCCCAATCCACCCACTTCTGAGCTCAGGTCAGAACAAACAGGCAACAGAATTTCCAGGGGTAGTTGACCATTTAGATCACATTTTTGTTCCCCCAAGGAAAGCAAGCTTTGGCTAAGGGTGGATTTGCCCAAGGCCGTCCAGTTTGCTTAGTGCAGATTCGAGCCTCTGTTTCTCATATCGGGGTTTAACCCTCTCGCTGTACATCCCATTTAGATTTGGGGTTACTCTCCTCGTAGAGAGTCTGGCAATTTCAAAATAGCTCAGCCAAAGAAGAATTTGGATCTAATCTGAATAAGGTCTGTGGATTGTAATGGGTAAAGCACAGTAGCGGGGAAGGAGCATATTTAGCCATGATTGGATCGAGTTGTACATGCCCAATTTTTTTTTCCCTGATGATCCAGGAAAAGGATGAAATGACAGTATAACAAGTATTAAGAAAGGGTGACTGGATCTGATGAAACCTTTGTCAAGTATTTGAACATTTTCACCCTTGTTATCTTGGGCCTGTCACCGTGATACCGCATTTCCCCATTACATCTCTGGTCTGAACAGTTATCCTTAAATTGTTAAATAAAACCAGAGTTTCCGAGAAAGAACTGCAAAGGAGACAAGGGTGGAATATCATTATTTGTTGTTTGAATTATCTAAGCAGAATTCTTCCAGGGAGGAAATTGCACTGGCTCTTGCTTCTTGATATTGCTGTTGATTTTTTTTAATGCTTTCATTAACTTTGTTCTTCCTGAGACAAATGGAAGATAAACTCTTTTTAACATGAATTAGGCTGAGATAATATTATCTTGTTTGGCTTTCTGTTTTAACAGAACCGAACCTGTTTATCAACTACCTTTTGCATCCTATTCCACCGTATTTCTCTCCCTTCTACCTCCCATAATTTCCTGTATGCCTTCTCATGAGAAATCCTATTTAATTTAATGGCATTGATACCTGAGTTGTCATGGTTGCAATTCAGAACTCTCCCATTTTCTGCCTCCTTTCCATCTTATATCTGTCTAATTGGCTCATCTAATTCTAATCTAATTTCACCTCTCTCTACTCCACTCATTTCCCTTGTCTGTTTGAGGGAATAGCTCCCGGCCCCAATCCCTGATCCATTTTGTTCTCTCACAGTTCTGCTAACCCAGCAAGCAGCCGCGGAGGTCTGCAGAAAGTCTCACAACAGCCAACAACCCTGTTCGTGGTTTGGGAGCCAACAGCAAAGACATAACACATTAACTCTGCTTCACTTTACTGTGTCAAAGCTCCTAAGCATGAAATGGGGCGGCTTTTCCCAAAATCTCCCAGGCTTCCTCCGCACCCGACTACCCCCCGTTGTGTTATCTTGTTGTGATATCATGGTCCACATGTTCTTATCATTTTTTGCTATGGGGTCTGTGATTTTTTTCGAAACATATCCTGATTCTGAATTTTTGTCTAGGGTGGGGGGAGAAAAAGCTAGGTGAATTTTGCAGTGGTCGAACTTGCAGAAGTTGCAGTTTTAGGAGCTGAGCGGTCTATCTTCCTTAGGCCAGTTTTGCCATAATTTCACTTTGTTCCCTCTGTAATATTGTTGTGCGTATGCGCAACCAAAGACCAGCCACCCCATTTTATCCACGAATACAGTCAACCCTCCATGTTTACTAGAGTTAGGGGTGCAGGAACCTAGCAAAAGTGGAAAAAATCACAAATATCAAAATATGTGTGTGTATCTGTGGGAAGGGGCTAGAGTATAGCGGAGAGAACAGGCACCCAGAGTCCAAACCAGTTCAGGGAAAGGAGAGGAAAAGGGGGTGGGCTAGCATGGCAGCCCTAAATTTCCTCTCTCTCTCCCATCTCCTTTGGGTGTGCATAGGGGCATCGGGAGAGGGTTCGTGGTGCCCAGAGGTCAGGCTGTGAGCCATCTTTAGCTGGCCAGGGGGTTGGAGAAACTCACAAATAAGCAAATCTGTGAAAACTGAACCTGCAAATGTGGAGGGACAACTGTATGTTAAGTCAGTTGTATCCTACACCAGTGCTATTCAAAGTAGTGGTCCCTGGACTGGTCCCTGAGCCAGCGGCTGGTCAAGTTTCCAGGAAAAAAAGAAATAAACAGTTGTACGCAAGAGGCACAAATATACTGTCTGTTGTCGTTGTTATTACTATTACTATTATTATTGCCGGTACCCGAGATTAGATAGCTTGAGAAGGACTGTTGTAGACAGAAACCTATCTGCATGACTACATCTGGCTGTTTGGAACTTTTAAGAAATGCATTGCGTGGAGCTAGTGTTGTTGTTTTAAAAATCAATGGGAAGTGGGACTCATTCACATGAGTCGGTGTGTAATTTAATGCAGTTTTAAGTCCAGGTGGGCAGCCCAAAGCCGAAGGGTTATATGTGACCCCGCTGCTCTCCCAAAACCAGATTGCATCACTTGAATGTTGATGTCAGCATTGGAAAACCCCTCTAAATTAAGCATTTCCTGTATGTTTTCAGCGCTTTTTGGAATTTAAAATTGAGTGATATGTTTTGTTGCTGAGTTATGAAGGCACAGTAGTAAATGAGAAGGGAGGAAAATGCAATGGAGATTGATATCTAACCAAAGCCGCCTGCTCCTGTTTGAAACCTCATTATCCTTTTTCCACTGCTGCGTTGTCAATTGTGAGCCACTGTTCAATCCCTTTTGGGAAACTTTGTGGTGATCTGCAAAATTGTGCTCGCTGGCGTACGGGTCAGACGTCCCTTGCACGCACAGCGTATTTTGGGCATGAAAAAGAAAACACAGCCTGCAGCGAGCCAGAGAGAGAGTTTCTGTGAATTAATCCTAAATTGTTCTGAATCTTAGTATTTTGGCTGAGTGGGGTTGCTGATTGAGGCTACCTTTTAGCTTGGTGTCTGCTTTCAGCTTTTCCAAAGTGTTTCCAAAGTTACAGGTGCTTCCAACCTCATTAGGCAGGAAATAGAAACTTATATGTCTTGAAAAGGGAAAGGGAAAGGGAAAGGGAAAGGGAAAGGGAAAGGGAAGGAAGGAAGCAAGCAAGCAAGCAAGCAAGCAAGCAAGCAAGCAAGCAAGCAAGCAAGCAAGAAAGAAATCCCTGTGTGAAAAGGCAGGAGCTGATGTTAGTATCAGCCAAAGGTAAGACTCGCATCTTGTCTTCTTTAGGCACTCTGATGAACAGAAGTTGCCTGCCAAGCTGACAGGCAGTTCTACTGTTCGCTTTCCATCCGCCTCCTCCGCCTGCCATTTTCCATCTTGATCCACTGAGCAGTGCCCAATTCCGAAACTTTCTCTAAGAGCCTTTCCGCACTTCACTGTTATAGTGCTCTTATTCCACTTCCAACACCCTATGGAATCCTGGGGCTTGCAGTTTAGGGAGATGCATTTATAATTCTCAGCCAGAGAGCTCTTTGGCCTCAGGAAACTACAAACCCCAGAATTCCAGACGATGTTGAAAGTGGAATAATTGCACTATAACAGTGTAGTGCAGAAAGGCCCTAAGAGTGGACATTTTTGCTGCTGATTTTCAGGGTAAAATTCTGGACTCAGGTGGAAAGATTTCCACTGGACAGGTTTTAAGAATACATGTGAGACAAGATGCTTTGTTTTGGAGATTCTTTCCAAATCCACCGGCAGAATGAACCGGCTAAGAATGGCATTTAAGGAGAGAGGTGGAAGAGTGGCAGAGTGAACAGATGTTTTGCCGGTAGGAGCCTTTCTGCCGTCATCTCATCATCATCTCAGCCTTCCATCCTTTTGCAGGTCGGTAAAATGAGTACCCAGCTTGTTGGGGGCATGTATAGAAATGTTTCGAAATACATGCTATTTGTAAGTTGTCCGCCGCCTCGATCCATATGAGAGGCGGGATACAAATAAATAAATAAATAAATAAATAATCAATCATCATTCCTGATTTTCTTTGAAGTGACGGGTTAGATGCTGGAGAGGTACCCCTGCTTGGAAACTGTCTGCTTTGGCAGTGCTTCTCGGCTTGAAACACTGGTTTCCTTAAGTTTTGCTCTGTTCAGAGACATTTATAATCCCCACTATGAGCCCAAGTAGAACTGACGCTTCGATTGGTAGGCAAGGAGTCAGGAGTACCCACAGAGACAGCAAGAATGTCCCTTGTTTTGGTTGCAGTAATAGGATAGCCGGAGTGTTGGAGAAATTACTTTGGGGTTTTACATGTCCTGAAATTCTCCAGGCAGCATTGCCAGTGGCCGTGCTGAAGGAGGACGGGGAGAATTCAAAACATTTTAGGAAAAAGAAATTTTTTGAGCTTTGTGGACAGTTGAAATAAACCATTTCCCTTTCTTACTCTTCCTGATGCAGTTTTCTTTAGAACAATTTCACTCCCTTGTTGTTTGGAATTTCTGGCTTGGAATTTCTCCTTGTGATATTTGTTTTGGTGGATCCAGTTAGGTGGGTCCTCTTTACAGGGGGCTGCCCCTGAAGCCCTGTGTCCTGAAGTTTTGACTTCCTTGAGACATCAGAAGTGGTTATGGTGACACATACCTTGATTATATCCTGTTTGGATCGCAGTAATGCAATCTACATGGGGCTGCCTTTGGAAACTGTTTAGAAACTTCACCAAAATGCTGCAGCCAGGTCATAGGGAGCATATAATCCTTTGGCTGGAACTATTCCACCAATCTATTTCTGGACAGAATTCAAAGTGCTCTACATGGCTTGGGTTCAGACTGCTTGAAAAACTATATCTCCCTATATGAGTTGGTCTGTGCTCTAAGATATGAGGGCTTGGTTTTCCCCATGTCCGACCACCGCTGCAGGAACTTTTGGTGAGGACACAAGAGAGAGCCTTCTTGTTAGCTGCTCCCAAGTGGTAGAACTCCTTTCCCCAGGAGGTCTGCTTGGCTCTCCCCCTGTTGTCTTTCTGTCAGCTGGTAAAGATCTTTGTATTTAAGAAGGCATTTGGTTTTTGGTAATGAATGTATGTGAGCATTCTACATTTTAAACAACTTTTTAATGTTGGTTTCAACTTGTGTTTTTTAAATCCAAGTTTAGTTTAATTGCTTTTGTACTAAGAGTTTTAACTGTATTGTCTTCTTCAAAATGTCGTATGCTGCCGTGAAGCCCATGCCAGGAGAAAGGTGGGATATTAATTAATTAATTAATTAATAGTGCAAAACTGCTGTGTGCATAAGAGCCCAAATACCCAAGTACCCAAGAGGTACCAGATCCTGTCTGGTCTTGGAAGTCTGCAGAAGAGAAGGTTAAGAGGGGACATGATAGCCATGTTTAAATATTTGAAGGGGTGCCACGTAGAGGAAGGAGAGGACTTGTTTTCTGCTGCCCCAGAGACCAGGACAAGGAGCAAAGGATTCAAGCTGGAGGAAAGGAGCTCCCACCTGAACCTCAGGAAGAACTTCCTGACGGTCAGGGCTGTCCGGCAGTGGAATCTGCTGCCTCCATGGAGTGTGGTGGAGTCTCTTCCTTCTTTGGAGGTTTTTAAGCAGAGGCTGGATGGCCATCTGTCAGGAGTACTTTGAGGGTGTTCCTGCATGGCAGGAGGTTGGACTGGATGGCCCCTGGGGTCTCTTCCAACTCTACATTTCTATGATTCTATGAAGCTAAGCAATGTCAAGCCTGGATAGAACTTGGGTGGGAGACTGCCAACAAACACAAGGTGGTGTAGGCTATTTTTCAGAGGAAGGAACTGGCAAAACCACCTCTGATTATTCATTGCCTAACAAAACCCTAGGAAATTCATGGGGTCTCCATAAGTCAAAATATGACTTGAAAACGCAGATGCACACACACGCACACACAATTGAACGGAGGCACCTCTTACCCCCATTTTTGGATGTTCCTGGGTAGAAACACAACTCAGAGAAGACTGCCCACCAAATCCATAGATCCTTTTGCTTCTGTATTCCATTTGAGACTGCTGCCACTGCACTGCCTGGTGTTCACATGAGACAACCTAGTGGAAGCCGCACAGGTTGTCCTCCCTTTTCTTCCTTCGGGGTACCACAAGGATCTTGCTCCTGCTACTAATGATCTAGTGATCGAGCTAGTGATCTTGTTCCTGCTACTAGTGCTTCAGGCTGCCCTCTTGGCAGTAGCAGTTCCCATGTCACTGGGGTGGTAAATCCGTTCCAGGTTTTGTCTAGTTTTAAACGAGCTATCCAAGGTGCTGATCCTATTTAGATTTTGGTAACTTGGACAGCTCCTTTAAAAACCAGGGGTGGATTCACCATCTCACTGACATGGGAGCCACCAGTGGCCATTGCCTGTAGGGGCGCGGGTGGAGGAAGTATGACCAGCGACAGCATGGGAAAGGGAAAGGGGAGAATGATGAAGGCAAGGAGGATGCAGCAGAGACCATCACCCTGCAACGTGTTAACTTCAGGGCTGATTCTAGGCACAAGGAGGATAGGCTTTATGCCCAGTACTTGGGCTGGGAGCAGGTCTCCGGGATTATTTTCCTAGCCCTACTGGAGATGCTGAGGATTGAACCTGGGGCCTTCATCACAGGAACATGGAAAGCTGCCCTGAGGATGACTTGAATCCCTGATCCACCTATCGCAACTCGAACTCTCAGCATCTTTCCAGAGCATCTAGCAGGATTCTTTTCCTAGCCCTACCTGCCAATCCTTCCTCTTCCCCCATGGTGGTCACCGTTTGAGGATGGCCAGGTCAAAATGGGGATGAAGTATGGTCCACTAGGGTCCATTGGTTTGAATGTTGAACTAGGACACTGGGAGACCAGGGTTCGAATCCCCACCTGGCCATGGAAACCCACAAGGTGACTTTAAGCAAGTCACACTCTCTCAACCTCAGAAGGCAGCACAGGCAAACCTCCTCTGAACAAATCTTACCAAAAAAACCCTGTGATAGGGTCACCGTAAGTCAGAAATTGAAGACAAACAACAACGTTGTCCATTGTGTTTATGGACAAGTTATATCTCTTTCTTAAGAAATTACGATAGACAAATCAATTTTTTTTCCGCAACGTGGCATCCATTTATCTCTTAAGCTGTTAAAATTGCAGAAGCATTCAGTGTATCAGTTCCTCATCTAAATGTATGAAAAATCTGATGCAGTAAAAATTAACACCCCCACATCCCCCCACACATATATGATGTAACTTTTTAAAAAAGTAATGGGGAAAACATTGAGAACATGAGTTTCACATCATTTTTCATCTCTCTTTGTATAAATTGGAAAGGCCCTTTTCTTGATGGTCAGATGATATTTTTCTGTGTGTGTAGAACTGAGTTATATTCTTATTTTTTTTTTAAAAAAAAATGGCTCTATCATATAACCTCTTAACTTTCATTTCTCAATGGACCCAATTGCCTAGAGAAGTGGCAGGGTCTTCTTCTCTGGATGTGTTCAAAAAGAGGCTAGACAGCTATCCACTGGGGATGCTCTAGCTGGAGATCCTGAATTGAGTGGAGAGTTTGATGCTACAACCCATGAGACTTCTTCCAACTCTACGACCATTTCCGCACTACATTGCTGTAGTGCTATTATCCCACTTTCAACATCCTATGGAATCCTGGGGTTTGCAGTTTAGGGAGGGGCCTTTAGAGCTCTCAGCCAGGCAGCTCTTTGGCCTCAGGAAACTGCAAACCCCAGAATTCCACAGGAGATTGCACCAGCTGTATCTAGGGAGGGTCAAGTAGGATACCTGCCCCAGGTGCCAGTGCCAAGGGGGCACAAAAAAAAAGCCATGCATGTAGGGGTAGAGGGTGGGGTTAGGGGTATGAAGGTAGGGGCTTAGAATCATAGAATCATAAAGTTGGAAGAGACCCCCAGGGGCCATCAAGTCCAACCCCCTGCTATGCAGGAACACCCATCAAAACATTCCCAACAGATGGCCATCCAGCCTCTGCTTAAAAGCCTCCAAAGAAGGAGGCTCAACCACACTCCATGGAGGCAGCATCTTCCACTGCTGGACAGCCCTGACCGTCAGGAAGTTCTTCCTGAGATTCAGGTGGAATCTCCTTTCCTGCAGCTTGAATCCATTGCTCCTTGTCCTGGTCTCTGGAGCAGCAGAAAACAAGCCTGCTCCCTCCTCGATGTGACATCCCTTCAAATATTTAAACATGGCTATCATGTCCTCTCTTAACCTTCTCCTCTGCAGACTAAATATATCTGCAGAAGAGAAGATTACTTGCTGTAGACACTACCTGTTTATGCTGAATATACCATTGGATTGCACTCTCTAAATAACTTAAGGGCTGTCCCAGAGAGGAGGGGGCAGGCTGATTCTCTGCTGCCCCAGAGCAAAGGACCAGGTCTAATGGTTCTAAGTTACAGGAGTGTAGATTTCAACTAAACATTAGAAGGAACTTCTTGACAGTAAGAGCTGTTCATCAATGGAACCAGTGGCTTACAGAAGTGATGGGGTCTCTTTTTCTGGATGGCTTTTGAAAGGGGCTGGACAGCTACCTGCTTCTGAGAGTTGCTTTAGCTGAGATTCTGCAGTGAGATGGATTCATTGGCTCATGGGATCCCTTCCAACTTTAGGATTCTATGAGTTTGTGAAAACAGAGTTAAAAATTCACAATATTCAAAAGCAATTAAACCACCCTGAAATTAAAAACCAGTTAAAAAATAAACTATTTTCCCCCCAAAAAAATGCACAACAAGAAATCCAGTTTATTATACAAGGCCTTTAAAAAATCAATTGTCAAAGGCCTGCCAGAAGAAAAAGATTTTTAACCTGCCTGTGGGAAGGTAGTAAGGAGGGTGACAGTCTTGTCTCTCTGGGCAGGGAGTTCCATAGATCCTGAGAGCAGCCACCATGAAGGCCCTGTTCTCTCCTATGTTCCCATTAGATTAACCTGTGTTAGGACAGAGAAAAGGGTCTTACCATGAAAGCTGCTTTAAATCCCTTCCTGGGAGAAAGGCAAGATATAAATTCAATAAATAAATAAGTATGGCCCTATCCAATTTCTGGCCAGGCTTGGCTATGCTTAGTGTCCAAAATCAGAAGAAATTGTGTACAATTCATTAGGAAACACTTTGTGAGAGCAAAAGCAATTCCATGGAGGGATGGATGACATCTAGAACCTCCTGCACTGAAGGTTTTCAAAGAACAATTGGATAACCTCTTCTCAAAGGTGCTTTTGCTGTGGATTCCTTAATAGAAGGGGTGGACTAGATGACTCTTGAGTCCCCCACTCTGCAACTATTCTGTGATTCTGGTATGGTGAAATATAATGACTGCTAGATTGGGAGCTGAGGATTTAGGTTTCTAAAAGCTTTTCAAAACTAAGCTGTAGAATGGACAGTTGATACCATTAGAGTCAGGATAGTTGATAAAATCAGAGCTTGGAAAAGTATTTTTCTGGACTACAACTCTTAGCAATGTCCCATTTCCCCCTGGTTTGCAAACTTTTCAAAACAGTATATAAAATGCAAAGAATAGATGAATGTGTTGAGAAGGGTGGGAAATTGAAGCCCTTTATGATCTATCCCTGGGAATTAAGGAGGAGAAGTGTGGTTATAGACAAGAGAGATTATCTCTTCTGCAGAGATTTTCCTTCTTTCTTTCTTTGATTTATGTTCCGGTTTTCTCCTGAATGAGAGTCAGAGCAGCTTACAATATAAATTAAAACTGAACTTACAAAAGAATGTGAAGTATAACAGTTTAAAATGCATCAAACTCTACCTCCAGTTCAAACACTGGCAATTATTCCACTTTCACCATCCTATGGAATCGTGGGGTTTGCAGTTTAGGGAGGAGCCTTTAGAATTCTCAGCCCGGGAGCTCTTGGGCCTCCCTGAACTACAAACCCCAGAATTCCCCAGGGTGGCAAAAGTGGAATAATAGCACTATAACAGTGTAGTGCGGAAATGGCTTGAGTCGTACTGGGTGTGCATCCTGCCTCTATCATTTACTTTCTGACTATCTTGGTCATTTGAAAACATTAAAGAGGTGGAATGTGTTGTTCTTGATGCTTGTCTGGGTGTTGTTATTATTACTCCTGTGTAACACCTGCTTAAAACGTCAAGGGTGACCATGCACTTTCTTCACTGAGCTTGTCCATTTGATGGCAAAGTCATTTGTGACTGTGTGTAATACAGGATGGGAATCATGCAACCCTCTAGATGCGTTTCTTCACCAGTAGCTATGCTACCTAAGGATGCTGGGAGTTGCAGTCCAAAAGCATCCGGAGCACTGCAGGATTCCCACATGGGCGTCATGCGTGAAACAGCTCTTTATGTATGACAGCTGTCCCTAATCTGATACCCTCTGTGTTGTGCTGTGTGGCTTTCAGCCATTTCTGAGTTATGGTGACCCAAAGGTGAGCCTGCCGTGGGGTTTCTGGGCAAGATTTGTTCAGAGGAGGGTTGCTATTGCCTTCCTTTGAGTCTGAGAGAGTGTGACTTGCCCAAGGTCACCCAGTGAATCTCCATGGCTGAGCAGGGATTTTTAACCCAGGTCTCCAAAGTCACAGGCCATTTCCACACGAGCCTGTTATAGCGCGATGATTCCACTTTCAACCTCCTCTGGAATCCTGGGGTTTGCAGTTTCGGGAGGGGCCGGTTGGCCCCTCCCGAAACTGCAAACCCCAGGATTCCAGAGGAGGTTGAAAGTGGAATCATCATGCTATAACAGGCTCGTGCGGAAATGGACACAGTTAAATGCTCAAACCACTACACTACCCTGGTAGGTTGGACTGAAACTTCTGGCTTCTGTAACCAAACTCAATAAATCGCAAAGTCTACTTCTGTATTTTTGTCACGTGTATTTCAAATGTGGGGTGACAGCTGAACATTAAGAAAACTAAGATAAGTACCACAGATGATATGCATAACTTCAGTGTGGATGATGGGGACATCAAAAATAGTTAAAAGGTTTTCGATATCTTGACTCAGTCATAAATCAAATTGGAGACTCTAGTCAAGAAACAAATGAGGACAAGGACTTGGATGGGCAGCTATGAAAGATGACGGTAAGTGTGAAGTTGTGTAAAAATAATAAATATAGAAGTCAGGATCACCCATGCCACAGAGTTTGTGATTTCAGTGTAGGGTAGTGAAGGCTGGACAGTGAAAAAAGCTGACAAAAAGAGAATCAAGTCATTTGAAATGTGGTGTTGGAGGGTAGTTCGACAGACATATGAGGACATATGAGTCCAAGAGCTTGTCATGCCTGAACTGGGAGGCCAAAAGGACTAAAATAAGGCTATTTGACTTTGGACATATCATGAGATGACAGGGTTTATTGGGAAAGATATAATCATAGAATCATGGAATCATAGAATTGGAAGAGACCCCAGGGGCCATCCAGTCCAACCCCCTGCCATGCAGGAGCACCCTCAAAGCACTCCCGACAGATGGCCATCCAGCCTCTGCTGAAAAACCTCCAAAGAAGGAGGAGACTCCACTACACTCCATTGAGGCAGCAGATTCCACTGCCGGACAGCCCTGACTGTCAGGAAGTTCTTCCTGGGGTTCAGGTGGAATCTCCTTTCCTGCAGCTTGAATCCATTGCTCCTTGTCCTGGTCTCTGGAGCAGCAGAAAACAAGCCCACTCCCTCCTCGACATGACATCCCTTCAGATAGTTAAACATGGCTATCCTGTCCCCTCTTAACCTTCTCTTCTGCAGACTAAACATACCCAGCTCCCTAATCCACTCCTTGTAGGGCTTCATGGCTTCCAGACCCTTCACCCTTTTGGTCGCCCTCCTCTGGACACGCTCCAGCTTGTCAATGTCCTTCTTGAATTGAGGTGCCCAGAATTGGACATAGGATTCCAAATGAGGTCTAACCAATGCAGAATAGAGTGGCACCATTACTTCCCTTGATCTAGACACCATGCTGGGGAGAGTGGAGAGCAATAGGAAAAGGGGAAAATTACCTTACAGTTCAATTGTTTCAGTCAAAGAAGCTTTGAACAGTCCTGAGTTTGCAGGACCTTAGCACGGCGGTTAATAAGAGAGTGTCTTGGAGATCTCTCATTACCAGGGTCACCACAGGTTGAAGTCAGCTTCAACTTGACGGCAGTTAAGAACAACATTCATCCTCCTTCATTCTCTTTTCTCCTCACTTCATAGAATTGTAGAGTTTGAGGGATCATCCGGTCCCAGTGCAGGAAATCCACAAGTAAAACGTTCCCAAGAGGCAGCCGTCTGACCTCCATTTAAAAACCTCCAAGGAAGGAATGACTCTGTGCTACAACTGAAAGCTCGCTGTCAGGAAGGTCTTCCTAATATATTTGCCTTCTCTGCTGCTTCTGTCCCTTCATTTTTGTCCCCCACTTCTCTCCCAGGTTATAATCCTCTATGCACTTGGAGTAAATCTTATTGAATTGAATGAGGGTTATTAAATGCATATGCAAATGCAATCACCTGGCTGGACAAGGATGATTTCTGCACTATGCTGTTATAGCGCTATTATTCCACTTTCAACCTCCTATGGAATCCTGGGGTTTGCAGTTTAGGGAGAGGACTTTAGAATTCTCAGCCAGAGAGCTCTTTGGCCTCAGGAAAGGACAAAGCCCAGAATTCCACAGGATGTTGAAAGTGGAATAATAGCACTATAACAGTGTGATGCGGAAATGGCTAAGGTCAGGTGAGAAGTTGACTGTCTGGTTAGAACTTTGAATGTTACTCCTTGAACTCACCCAGCTCCATTCTGGCTGGGAGATTTGAAGAGTTGTAGTCCAAAAAAGTAAAATTTCCAGGCTTCTGGGATTTTGGAGGGGAGATATTTTGCAAATTAAGAGAAAAATAGCAGCTCTGTTTGGGATGGGTGGGATTGGATTCTGGAGCAGAGAGCAAGGAACGCCCATCCTTTCTTCCTTTTTGCTGATTTAAATTGCTCCTTGGGAATTGAAAGTTTTCCAGTGTGGGTAGAGATTTTTTCTTGGTGGGACTAATCATAGACTATGGAGTCTAGAGTTGGAAGAGATCACAAGGGCCACCCAGCCTAACCAACTTTTACCATGCTGGAAGACACAATCAGGGCACACCTGACAGATGGCCACCCAGCCTCTATTTAAAAGCCTGCAGAGAAGGAGGCTCCACCACACTCCAAGGCAGCAGCATATTCCACTGTCAAACTGCTCCTACCATCAGGAAGTTCTTCCTAAAGTTTAGGTAGAATCTCTTTTCCAATAGTTTGAAGCCATTGCTCTGTGTCCTAGTCTCTGGAGCAGCAGAAAAGAAGCTTGCTCCATCTTCCATATGACATCCCTTCAGATATTTAAGCATGGCTGTCCACTTCCTGTTTTATTTTTCCATTTCCTCTTTTTTTGGGTCTGCCTGGAAAAAAAAATTACAGTTGCTGTTTCTGGAAGCCTCTAGAAGCACCAAAAAGTAATTCTTTAAAAGGGAAATTTTATGAGTCTGCACAGCATTAGAGTGCTTTGAGGGAACTGTGGCCCCATAACAATCTGAGGACCACATAGAATCATAGAGTTGGAAGAGACCCCAGGGGCCATCGAGTCCAACCCCCTGCTATGCAGGACACCCATCAAAGCATTGCCAACAGATGGTCATCCGGCCTCTGCTTATAAACCTCCAAAGAAGGAGACTCCACTACATTCTGAGGCAGCAGATTCCACTGCCGGACAGCCCTGACCATCAGGAAGTTCTTCCTGAGGTTCAGGTGGAATCTCCTTTCCTGCAGCTTGAATCCATTGCTCCTTGTCCTGGTCTCTGGAGCAGCAGAAAACAAGCCCTCTCCTTCCTCTACGTGGCATCCCTTCAAATATTTAAACGTGGTTATCATGTCCCCTCTTAACCTTCTCTTCTGCAGACTAAACAGACCCAGCTCCCTAAGGTGTTCTTCATAGGGCTCCATGGCTTCCAGATCCTTCACCATTTTGGTTGCCCTCCTCTGGACACGTTCCAGCTTGTCAACATCCTTCTTGAATTGAGGTGCCCAGAACTAGACACAGGATTCCAAATGAGACCTCACCAATGTGGGCCACAGGCCATACTTTGTCTACTCCTGAAGTAGGCAGACCCTTTCACAGTATGCCAGGTGAGGTAAGAAGTGGGAGAGACTAGACTAGAAATCCCATAAAGGCTGCCATAAATCTGTCCCATTTTCTCCTTGAACCCGGTGATGTTTTTTTGCCCTTGGAGATGCTTCATGGTAAGAGTAACCTCCTCTGCAGAAGTGGTTGGACATTTTTGCCAGACACAAAAGAATGTCCACATTCAGTTCAGAGTTGCAGAAGCAAAGTTGCACATTTTGTGTCATTGCACATGCATGTACATGCACCTTATGCATGGACAGGCACCTAGATTGGCATGTACATTTGGTTGCCTGTTGTGTGCAGAGTGTTGCCATTGAACGTAAGATTTGCACAGTGCAACAGGTGCATAACCTCAGGTGGAGGTTTATACTACACAACATTGGGGCTTTCTTCAAATAATTTTTTATTAAAGATTACAAATATTTAAATTGCACCAAATATTTCTATCATAAATATACTGAGAACAAAGTACTATTTGGTGGTCTTGTAAGATAGCAAGGAAATTCTGGAAGGAAATACACGATGAAATTCAAAGAATTTATAATGTAAATTTTGAAATGAAGCCAGAATTTTATCTGTTAAATATGCTTGGGCAACAAAGAGAAATAAGTTGTCATCAGAAAACACTGCTATATCTGATAACTGCTGCAAGGCTGATATATGCACAATATTGGAAAGAAAGGAAATATGTTGATATAGAAGAATGGAAATTAAAAGTCCTGGATATGATAGAGACAGAAAAGTTAACATTTTCTTTGAGAAATAAACCTATCCAGAACTTTGAAAGGGAATGGAGAGAAGTTTTGGATTGGATAAAGACATAAAATACGAGAAGAAATAAGAATAAAGCAAGTAATGTAATAATGAAGCAATGTAATAATGTAGCAAAATAAAATAATAATGTAACAAGGTAGTAAGGTAACAAAGCAATTGTTTAACAATGTAAGATGTAATAAATCCCTTGAGTAAGCAACGATTATGTATGAATGGAATGGAACACGCAGATTCAACTGGAAAACAAGCTTCAAAGTGGGGAGAGTTTTTTTTATTTTTAATTAAAATCTTTAATAAAAATATTTTTTAAAAAAAGAACAAAGAACTAGCAGACTACAAACAAAAGAACTAACTAGGTAATAGAATAATAAGCAACCAACTAGATAATTGAGTAACTCAAAATTCAGAGAGACAAACACATGTTCGCTGAAAAAATACACAAAAAAGAAAACATGCTATCACGTAGATTACAAAGTGGCTTCCAACAATCTTTTCTGCAGTTATGCACATCTCTCTTAGCATCCCACCTTACTCTTTATAACCTGAATATTGCACCTCTTTCAGTAATCAAAACCGCTGGTTATCATTTCACCTTCTTTTTCTTTTCTTCTTAAAAAGTCTGCTGATGTTTTCAGTCTTTCAGAAAAGTTGCTGATGACTTTTCTCTAAATCAAAGGAGACCGTTCATCCATTTCTGCTCATATGTCCACTTTTGAGAGTCACGCTTCCTTAGAAGAGAGAGTTTTGTTATTTCATCATTGCAAAACAACACAGCATTGGCGTGGAGTCTCAGTCCTGGAGACCCTGCCCCATTTTTCTGCCAGCGAAGGGCTGGGCTAGCGAAGGGCATATGTGTCTCTGTAGCCATTTCGGCACTAGGCTGTTATAGCGCTATGATTCATAGAATCACAGAATCATAGAAATGTAGAGTTGGAAGAGACCCCAGGGGCCATCCAGTCCAACCCCCTGCCATGCAGGAACACCATCAAAGCACTCCCGACAGATGGCCATCCAGCCTCTGCTTAAAAACCTCCAAGGAAGGAGACTCCACCACACTCCGAGGCAGCAGATTCCACTGCCGGACAGCCCTGACCGTCAGGAAGTTCTTCCTGAGGTTCGGGTGGAATCTCCTTTCCTGCAGCTTGAATCCATTGCTCCTTGTCCTGGTCTCTGGAGCAGCAGAAAACAAGCCCTCTCCCTCCTCTACGTGGCATCCCTTCAAATATTTAAACATGGCTATCCTGTCCCCTCTTAACCTTCTCTTCTGCAGACTAAACATACCCAGCTCTCTAAGTCTGTCCGGCTGGCCCCTCCTGAAACTGCAAACCCCAGGATTCCATAGGATGTTGAAAACGGAATCATCGCGCTATAACAGCCTAGTGCAGAAATGGCCTCTCTCTCTCTCTCTATCTGTCTCTCTCTCTCTCTATTGGGGCCGGGGGCGAATACCATCTTTTCTGATCCTGATGCAACGAGGTTGATTTGTGCCTCTCCGCCCCTTCCTCCAATGCTCCCCCCACCCTCCCCCACCCATGGGTTCCCGGCGGCCCACATGGAAGAGGTGGCTTTCCTGTTACAGCTGTCCACTGGTCTCCTCTGCTAGGAAATGCACCGATTTTCTTTAATAATTAATGGGAGCTGAGCCCAGCCTATCCAGCGCTGGAGGATGGAGGGGGGAGAGGGCCTTCATTACGAGCACTGCGGCTGCTTCCCCCGCTCCATCTCTCTCTCTGTCTCTCTGTCCCTCTCTCATTCCCTCCTTCATTCGTTTAACGGACGATGAGGCTGTAGGGAAAAGGGAATGGAATTGGATGCAGGTGTGCCGGCTTGGCACGGGCAGATGAAGAATTGTAGGCTGTTGTGCTGGGAAGTTTCCCAGTTTCTCAGCTCTTTTCTTCTCCTCTTTCCTCTTTATTTTAAGGCAACCGGTTCTGGACCGATTGCTAGAAGACTCAAAAGTCTGGTTTGGTCACAGTAGTTAGATGGAAACTCCCCACACGCACACACACATCCAGCTGCATAATAGCAGAACTTGGAAATGTTACTTCCCAGACAGTGCAGCCGGCGGCTGTGCCGACTGTGGATGCTTTCAGTGGTAATCCGAACATACAAAATCTTTATTGGAGAGGCGTAAAAATAGGTGGTGTTTGACACTCAGGACAGCAGCAGGGTTTGGAGCAATTACCCTTTTTGGACTACAGTTTTCTCTGAATCACCCACCCAACATGGAAGTTGCATTAGATGGGGCTTGGGTGAGACCCAGCTTGGCTCTTCTTAAGTTCTCATGCCTGATGCCCAGACTTAGGCCATTTCCGCACTGGACTGTTACAGCACTATGATTCCACTTGCAACATCCTATGGAATCCTGGGGTTTGCAATTTCGGGAGGGGCCGGCTGGCCCCTCTCGAAACTGCAAACCCCAGGCTCCCAGAGGATGTTCAAAGTGGAATCATAGAACAGGCTAGTGCGGAAATGGCCAAAGAGTTGGAAGAGACTCCAGGGGTCATCCGGTCCAACTCCCTTCTGCCCAGCAGGAAGACACCATCAAAGCACTCCCTTTGACAGATAGATGGCCTTCTAGCCTCTCTTTAAAAACCTCCAAAGCATCAGACTCCACCACAGACTCCACTGAAGCGGCAGCAGGTTCCACAGATGAACTGCTCTTACCCTTAGAAAATTCTTCCTAATGTTAGGTGGAATCTCTTTTCCTGAAGTTTGGAGCTATTGCTCTGCGTCCTAGTCTCTGGAGCAGCAGAAGGCAAGTTTGCTCTAATTTCTGTATGATATCATTTCAAACATTTCAACATGGCTGTCATGTCACATCTCCAGCCCTTTTTGCACGCCAGTCCTGCTGCAAAATGGCCTTGGGAGCTTCGCACGATTGCGAGGACCATTTCACATGATTTCCTCATAATCGCGCGACGCTCCCGAGCTCAGTAGGCGGCGATCATGCATTATATCATTTTTGGCGCATTGCCGAAAATGATGCATGATCACACATCTCTCCCGGGCCCCACACGCACTTGCATGCGGAGGCTCCGGACACATGGCCATTGTGCTTCCTCTCCCAGCGCAGCCTGGAAAAGTACCCGGCTGCGCTGCGGAAGGAAGGGGCAGAGCGCTCACGCTTCCTTCTGCCCAGCATGGAGCTGGTGCAGAGGGGAAGCGGAGGGGACACGAGTGCCTCTTGGAAGTGCCTCTTGGAGGGGAAGTGGAGGGGATGCAAGTGCCTCTCGGCACCAGGTAAGGTGTGAAAAGGGCTTCCATCTTCTCTTCTCCTGGCTAAACATCCCTATCTCCCTAAGCTGCTCCTCATAGGGCTTCATGGTTTCCAGGCCTTTGACCATTTTGGTTACCCTCCTTTGGACAATTTCTAGCTTATCAGTATCCTTCTCAAACTGTGGTGCCCAGAACTGGACACGGTAATAAGGTGCTGCTGGTGGTGATTATATCCATTAAAGCACGTCTTCTTTCTGGATTCTGGAAGTTGTAGTCCAAAAAGCATTTCCAGATCCTCCTTCTGGGGCAGCATACCAGATACCGAGGAAGAAAAGAAAGGAGAGGCTATAGTATCAGCACCTTGCTTGGGTCACCCTCCTTGCTGGCCACTGTTGGAAGCAGGATGCGGGGCTGGGTGGACATTTGGCCTGATCCAGCAAGCCTCTTCTTGTGTCCTCAACTCACAGAAGCCGTAGGGTCATCTGGAGCACTTTAGATGTTCAAACACACCTGTGCCAGAAGTGACACCCCTTGTGTCTGTTTGGCCCCAAAATATCATTCCTCCATCTAAGATCTCACCCATTTCCCCTATGTTAGTGGAAGAACTTCTCAGCAGCAAGGAAAAGAGGGGAAGATGGCATGTATGTTGAAAACTGTTTGAACAATTAAACAGTTTAAAGGGAGGAAGAATTTCACTTTATAAGTCTTTCAGTTAACAGCAGATAGCTGCAAAATTGCAGACCTCAGAATTGCCAATTAGCTGCAAGCGTGCCATGCAGAGCATACATGTACATGTTAATCCATGTGGAATAAGCAGTTCATATCTGTGCACAGCTCTGCTTCCATAACCTTGAACTGAATGTAGACATTCTGAACTGGACAAAAATGTCCACCTGCTTCCATTGGGGAACTTTGGTATGTGTGACACACCAACAAATTCCTAGCCAAAATTTAGTCCTGACTTGGCATAGAATTTGAACTCAGGATCCCAACCTGAGTTGGGCTATGACAGAGTTATTGTTCCATTTTTCTCCTACACGGTTCTTGTTCTTCTGAGACATCCGTCATGCAACAGGCCCAAAGAATGGAAGTTTTGTGTACCATTTTAGAAGGTTGGCATTAAGGCAATGTAGGAGTTCTTTTTTTAAAAGGTGGGGGGAATGGGTTTCAAAGGCTTTCTAAGGTTTTTCTGAAACCCTTTTTCCTCCTCTCTCTGTCTCAGCTTTGTACTGCCCCTGACTTTTTAAAAGGTGAAATCTGAGATTGTTATAAATCTGGCAGCCTGAAAACACTTAAATTGTGAGACTGGGCAATGAAATCGGGATCCGATTTCTCGCTTTTGTCACCCCGCTGATCCCCCTGTGAGTTTCCTGCATCTTTCTTTGCTTGTGTTTTTGTTCTACCCACCCGGCCCCCGAGAGCCAGTCAGTATGAAAGGTTAAGAGTTCTTTTCCTCTGCTTCCATACCCAGAGAAATCAGATCTCGCAAAGGCTGTCCGAAGTCTGTTGCTTTTATTTAGAGACTGAAAATTCCAGACTGCCTTAATGGATCCCGTCGTTGTTCACAACAGCCACACCAGTGATTCATTGTGTATGGGAGCCTGTGCACATTGGTTGTGCATTCAGTCACACATCTGGTGCCTTTGTTCAGTTGTACATCATTGCTTTTCAGCGCGAGTTTTGCATAACATGGTTAACACATAATTCCATGCATGGAGATTTCTGATTTGCACCCCAGTCCAGGATTTCATCCGGTAAAAAGAAGGTTGCTATACAAGAAGAAAGGGCCAATGTTGAAACAGCCCTGTGGATACAGTTGTTGTTCACTGCTGCCAAGTTGACTTCTAGTTTGATATTGTCTACACTGACTGGCAGCAGTTTGCCAGGTCTCTGAGTCAGAAATCTTTCCTGTTCCTGCTCAGAAATCCCAAGGATGTTCTTTGCGGGAAGTAGGTCTTGTACCACAGAGCCTCTAAGTTAATACCCATCTTTGTGGTTGTTTGGTGCCTTCAAGTTGTTCTTGACTTCTTGGAACCCTAACCTGGTCCATTTCCACAGACTGTTATAGCACTATTATTCCACTTGCAACATCTTATGGATGCCTCCTCTCCAGCTGGCCCCTCCCGAAACTGCAAACCCCAGGATCCCAGAGGATGTTGCAAGTGGAATAATAGCACTATAACAGTCTAGTGCAGAAATGACCCTAGACTTGTATCGTGGGGCTTCATTGGAAGGGTTTCTTTCCAGGAGATTTGCCATAGTCTTCCCCTGAGGCTGAGAGAGTATGACTTGCCCAAGGTTACCTGCTGAGTTTCCATAGCTGAACGGAGATTCAAATCCTGGTCTCCCAGACCATTTCCACACTACGCAGTTATCGTGCTATTATTCCACTTTCAACCTCCTGTGGAATTCTGGGGTTTGCAGTTTCCTGAGGCCAAAGAGCTCTCTGGCTGAGAATTTCAAATGCCCCTCCCTAAACTGCAAACCCCAGGATTCCATAGGATGTTGAAAGTGGAATAATAGCACCATAACAGTGTAGTGCAGAAATGGCCCTAGACTACTAATCTTGCTCTCAAACCACTATACCACATCTTTCCAAATGGTGTGCCATGGCATGTTAGTGTGTTGCCTGAAGTGTGTAGGTGCGTTGCCTACAATCTTGGAAATGTATGTTATTATTTATAAATAATATATTTTAAAAATATATATGAAAGGTTTTCATGAGATACGTTGTGTCCCCGTAGATTTTGTTATTACAATTGATGCATGTGTCTGTATCTCTTATGAGGGCTTAGTTTAACCTCTGGTTTGCTAGTAAAACTGAATTACTGTGTTGCAAAATGATGCATGTCTAAAAAATGTGCCACCAACATGAAAAGTCTGAAAAGCTCTGTACAACACCATGGCCATTTCCGCATGATACTCTTATAGCGCAATGATTCCCCTTTCAACCTCCTATGGAATCCTGGGGTTTGCAGTTTTGGGCCAGACGGCCCCTCCCAGAACGGCAAACCCCACAATTCCATAGGAGGTTGAAAGTGGAATCATCGCGCTATAGAGTGTCGTGTGGAAATGTTCAGTTCCTGTAAAATCCACATGCCCCCACTTTTATCCTCCATGGTGTGTAATGCTTTAAGAAGAAACAACAATGAAATTAAATGATAGACATTTTGGTATGCAAAATGACTGATGTATCGTAGGTGTGACTAATGCATACATGTCATGACCTGTATTCGGCTAAGGAGAAAGTAAATAGAATGAGAACGTTCCAAAAGTATTTATTTGACCCTGTGGTGGGCAGAGTCCTTGGTCGATCAGCAGGCCCCTAAGGCTGCTTTTGTGGCCTTCATGAAATAATAGAATCCTAGAGATTGTGGAGACCCCATCCTAATCAACTCCATTCTGCCATTTAGGAACACACAATCAAAGCACTCACAAAAGATGGTCATCCAGCCTCTATTGAAAAACCTCCAAAGAGGGGGACTCTACCACACTCCATTAAGGCAGCAGTGTATTCCACTATCAAACTGCTCTTAGCATCAGGAAGTTCTTCCTGATGTTTAGCTAGAACCTCTTTTCCTGTAGTTTGAAGCCGTTGCTCCTTGTCCTGGTCTCTGGAGCAGCAGAAAACAAGCTTGCCCCATCTTCCTTTCAAATGTTTCAAATGAAACATTCCTTTCAAATGTTTCAAATGAAATCTTCCTTTCAAATGCTTCAACGTGGCTTTCATGTCAGCTCTTCACCTTCTCTCCTGTAGGCAAAACCCACCCAGCTTCCTAAGCCACTCCTTCTAGGGCTTCATGGTTTCCAATTTCCCCAGACTCCTTTGGACCACTTTTTCTGACAAAAAAAAAAGTGAATCCTTTCTCTTGGCACAGCCTCCAGGAAATATTAACTGCTTTTTAAATAGATTGCAGGAGCCCTGGCACTGTTGACCATAAAGAAATATTCCTCTTTGAAAAGTAGAACTGAGCATCCAGCTGCTTCTTGGGTGACATTTATTTTATTTTATTTTTTTTAAAAATTGGATTTTTAAAGAAGAGAGAATAGGAAAAGAAGAAAAGAAGAAGAGAAATCCATAGGATATGAACAAAGATTAGGTATATGCATTGATATAAGCTGACCGTATTTGCAAAAAAACAACAACAACCCACCAGATTTCTTGAAGTTGGCATCTATAAAATACATATTCACTTGTTCTAACCATTGAATCATAGATGGTGAGTGTTTATTTTTCTGGCCTAAGTCTCTTTGCAACATTTAATGCTTGCAGGATCCAACAATGTTGATGCTCAGCTAAATTCCATGTTGCACGGGTGTAATTTAAAAGAACATATGCATCTACAAATACCAAAGATTGTTCTAATACAGCACTAATAAGCTGAAACTCATCCAACCAAAAGGGAATAACCACTCAGCGTGCCTCCATCACATACTACAAGGAAGCACTCGCTGCATTACATTGCTGGCATTTAGCTGACATAGACAGTTTCTTTCTAAATAGACATAATGGTGTCCAATATATCCAAAATGTCAATTTTTTGCTGGACCGAATGTAGTTTTACATCTAAAGAGGCCTGAGATATTGAAACCAGGGCGGCTTTCCATTGGTTAATATGCACAGGGCAATCTAACATTTTTCCCACTCAGCTCTAACATCAGGTTTAATGCTTTTCAACAAATATTTGCAAACTTAACTTGTAGCTTTTCAATTTCTCTGAGGATATGATTAATGCTTCCAACACTTCGGGGATGACTGAAACTTTCAGAGATGACGGCCCCTATGTAGGCGCCAAAAGGTGTTGTAGTTTGCAAAATGGAAACCCTTTGTGAAATTCCTGGCAATCCCTGTCCCAGCTGAGGGTCCCAGAGGCTGAAAATTGGCCCAGGGACCCACTAGAGTCACCTGCTCCCGACTGAAGCATATGGATTTGCAAACAGAAAAGATCAGCAACTTTCTTAGATGGTAGTTATAAGATATTGATATTCCAGACATCTAGAACTGCATTCAGTGTTTTCGTGGCTGCACCTGGACCCCAAACACGGAATACCGTTGTTTTAATGCGAGATTTTGGATAGACAGTTGTCATGACAAATAACATCCACTCCCCCACATTTCATAACCGTTCCTGTTTCTCATGCCTTGGTTGTTCTTTCCAGTGTCTGGAAGATGACCGTCCGCACAGCTGCTAATGTACTTGGTGCTGGTTCATGTCATTTTGTACACGAACTCAGGCCCTTTTCGCACGGGCCTTCTCTCACGCGACAGCCCCGTGAGCCTCGCGGGAGTGGGAGCATCGCTCCGCACGACGCACTCCCACTTCCGCCGGGCTCACAGGGCTGATGCTGCGCGAGCACGTATTTTTTGATTTTCGCTTCGAAGCAAAAATCACCCGCGCTTGCGCAATGCTCCTGGCGCCCACGCACACTTACCTCTTGTGTGGAGCGTCGGGGAGGCGGCCGGGTCGCGCTTCCTTCCCTCCGCCCCTGCGGAAGGAAGGGGCGGGGCGGGGAGCTAGCGCGATGGACGCAACACCTCCAGCTTCACGCGCACGTGCGGGGGGGACGACGCGACAGGCTCCTTTCTCGCGCTTGCGCGGGGGGATGCGACAGGCTCCTTTCTCGCGTGCACGTGGGGGGGGACGGACGCGACAGGCTCCTGATTCGCCCGGTGGGGAGGGCAGCTCGCGCGACACTGTCGCTTCCCCCTCGTTCCTTCGCCTGCGGAAGGAAGGAGGGGGGAAGCGGCAGCCTCCCAGGGAAGGCTTCTTGCGCGAGCCGCCCTCCTCCCTCGCGCTAGAAGCCTTAATGCGAAAAGGGCCTCAGATTGTTGTACAAAACTGAGCGAGTGGCTTTAATGGTCATTTGAGCTAACTGGACTAACATCAGGTGTTGTTTTACAATAGTTATCAGCCTTTATACGTTTTTTTTTTCTGAGGCCCTTTTCGCAGCGCTGGCGCTTGCGCAACGGAGGAGGGTGGCTCGCGCAACAACCCTCTCCCGCAACCCCGCCGCTTCCCCCGCCTCCTTACCGCACGCGGAGTCTTTGTGTGCGACGGGTGCTCTTCAGCCACGCCCCCAGCTTCCGCAGAGCTCCCTGGGAGCTGTAGGTGGCGCTGGGGGCGGAAGCGGGGAGGAAGCGCGACAGGCTCGCCTGCGACGGCGTTCCGCACTCCGGTAAGCACGCGGTGCCGCTGGGAGCCTTGTGCGAACGCCATTTATTTTCGGCTCGAGGCGAAAATAAAAAAATACGCGCTTGCGCAGCGTCAGCCCCGTGAGCGCCGCGGAAGTGGGAGTGCGTTGTGCAGAGCGACGCTCCCACTCCTGCGAGGCTCAGGGGGCTCTCGTGCGACAGGAAGCCCATGCGAAAAGGGCCTTAGAAAACTTTATTCTTAAAAATTGCACAAACAATAGACGACAAACTTCACAACACATAAAAAAGAAAAGAAAAAAGACAAAAACAAAACCATACAATTACACAAATTCATACAATTCTACAATACAGATACTTACATAAACTTGAATTACTATTGCTAACACTAAAACATTTTCATCTTCTACTTCCAACTTTGGCCTTAGAGTCAGTTATGTTTTATTCTATCTCCATATTGGTTTTTCTTTTCCTTCTAATCTAGCTCTTAGTCCCTAAGTATTATTCAAAATTCTATTTTAACCATTTCACTATCATACCATGAATTTTTGAAATACTGTAGCCTTTTTTCCCATTGTTTTACAAAATTTTCTTTGCTCTCCCCTCTTAATATACATGTTAATTTATCCGTTTGGATTATATCAAATCATTTCATTTCCCATTCTTCTATCGAAGGCATCCTATTTCCCTTCCATCTATATGCTACAACCAACCTTGCTGCTATCGTCATATAGAACAATTGCTTCTCTACTTTATTTCAAGATCATTCTCCCACATTGATAGCATATATATATTTCCGGGGACATATTAAATTTTATATCCAATATCAATTCTATTCGTCCATGAATCTGTTTCCAATACCTCTTCACTATTTTTCATGTCCACCATGCATGAAAAAAGGAGCCAGCCTTTATACAGTTTTAACCGCATGTGAAATTCCATGTTAAAAAGGAACCAGCCTTATTAAAGCAAAACCAGCATCTACCTGTGTACAGCTAAAACATTTGGTGGAAAACAGATATAAAATTTACACCAAGTTTAAATTTAAGAGAAAATTTTTATAAAATGCTACATAGATGGTATATGACACCTGAAAGGTTGCAAAAAAAAAAACAAAACACCGAAAATAGAAATGCAAGATGTTGGAAATGTGATGAAAAGGTGGGGTCATTTTTTCATATGTGGTGGACCTGTAAGATGGCAAGGAAATTTTGGAAGGAAATACATGATGAAATTCAAAGAATTTTATAATTTAAATTTTGAAATGAAGCCAGAGTTTTATTTGTTAAATGTGTTGGGGCAACAAAGGCCCTTTTCGCACGGGCCTTTGCGCGCGCGATAGCCCCGTGAGCCTCGCGGGAGTGGGAGTGTCGCTCCACACGACGCACTCCCACTTCCGCCCGGCTCACGGGGCTGAAGCGGCGTGAGCGCGGGTTTTTTGATTTTCGCGTAGAAGCGAAAATCACCCCGCGCTCGCGCAACGCTCCCGGAGCCCACCCGCACTTACCTTTCGTGTGGAGCCTCCGGGAGCCGGCCGGGTCGCGCTTCCTTCCCTCCGCCCCTGCGGAAGGAAGGAGCGGGGTGGGGAGGTAGCGCGACGGATGCGCCTGCTTCGCACACGCATGCGCGCGCGCGCAGGGGGACGCGACGCCGCCCGCTTCGCGCGCACGGGGGGAGGAATCCGGCGCGACGCCGCCCGCTCGCGTGCGCGCGCGGGGTGGGAATCCGGCACGAGGTCTCCCGCTTCGCACGGGGGGAGGGCGGCTTGCGCGGCAAGCCTCCTTCGGTGCCGCTTCCCCGCTGGTTCCTTCGCCTGCGGAAGGAAGGAGGAGGGAAGCGGCAGCCTCCCGGACGAGTCTTCTTGCGCTTGCTGGCCTCCCCCGCTTGCGCTAGAAGCCTCAGTGCGGAAAGGGCCAAAGAGAAATAAGATGTCACCAGAAGACATTGCTATATTTGATAACTGCTGCAAGATTGATATATGCACAATATTGGAAAGAAAGGAACCATGTTGACATAAAAGAATGGAAATTAAAAGTTCTGGATATGGTAGAGATAGAAAAGTTAACATTTTCACTGAAAAATAAGCCTATCCAGAACTTTGAAAGGGAATGGAGAGAAGTCTTGAATTGGATAAAGATATAATATAAGAAAAGGAAAAGGAATAAAGCAAGATTGTATGTAATGCAAGGCAATAATGTAATAAGACAATGTAACGATGTAAGATTATCCTTTAAACAGAAATTATGTATGAATGGAACGTAAACAAGCAGATTTGACTGGAAAAAAGAAAAAAGCTTGGAAGTGGCGAAGGTTTTTTTTTTTACTTTCAATTTAAACTTTAATAAAAATATTTTTAAAAAAACATTTGCACTGCATTCTAGAGCACAACAGTTACTGTTTACTTATTTAAAATAGCTTTATCCCACCATCCGCAAAAGTTGTTGTTATAATATTTATTTGTAGTCTACCTTTTTCACCATTTGGGGCTCTAAGCAGGCTACAGAGTTAAGACGAATACAGCTAAAAAATTTTTGTTATGTGCCTTCAAGTCGTTGTCTGACTTATGGCAACCCTGAGGCTAATCTTATCATGGGATCTTCTGAGGCTGAGAGTGTGTGACGTGCCCAAGGTCACCCAGTGGGTTTCCATGGCCAAGCAGGGAACTGAACCCTGGTCTATACAATATAATTGCATTATAAATATAATTAAACTATCAGTAAAACCAACAGCAGTTAAAATCAGAGCATTAAAAAGAAGAACTGCATGTATAAACGTCGCGGCACATGGAAAGCCCTTTCTCCCCTGAGCAATCAGAATTCTGCTGAAGGAGACAGATCTTTGACTTGCGTGTGGAAGGACAGGAAGGAAGGTGCCGGTCTAACCTCTCCATGAAGGGAGCGCCAGGGCCTGGGAGCGGCAACCAAGAAGGCTCCGTCTGCCATGTTCCCAACAGATCTACCGGTCAGGGTGGTGGGATGCAAGGTCTTCCCTAGAAGAGTTTGGAATACAGATAGGCCATTCCCGCACGAGTCTGTTATAGCGCGATGATTCCACTTTCAACCTCCTCTGGAATCCTGGGGAATCCGGCCGGCCCCTCCCGAAACTGCAAACCCCAGGATTCCATAGGAGGTTGAAAGTGGAATCATCGCGCTATAACAGATTTGTGCGGAAATGGCCACAGACTCCTACAGTCTTGACAGCAAAGAAAATATAAAAGAAAGGGTTGGGTTCAGGCTCATCCTTTAGTCTGGAGCGAGCAAACTGTGACCCAAGGGCTGTGTGTGGATCAAGTCTGGTTTATGGTCCCCATCTCACTACCAGCCAGAAAAAAAAGAGCCTGGGGCTGAAATGAAGAAGGAAGAAAGGAGGGGTGGATGGACAGGTGGGAGGAAGGAAGAAAGGAAGGAAGGAAGGAAGGAAGGAAGGAAGGAAGGAAGACGGGAGGAAGGAAGGAAGGAAGGAAGGAAGGAAGGAAGGAAGGAAGGAATGAATGAATACGGGAGGAAGGAAGGAAGATGGAAGGAAGGAAGAAAGGAAGACGGAAGGAAGGAAGGAAGGAATACAGGAGGAAGGAAGGAAGGAAGGAAGGAAGGAAGGAAGGAAGATGGAAGGTAGGAAGGAAGGAAGGAAGGAAGGAAGACGGGAGGAAGGAAGGAAAGAAGGAAGGAGGATGGAAGGAAGGAAGGAAGGAAGGAAGGAAGGAAGGAAGGAAGGAAGGAAGGAAGGAAGGAAACCCTCATTCCACAAGGCCTCCAGGACTAGTGATTCACCTTTGAGATACGCTGCTGGGCTGCCTTCTTGGATTACCAGCAAAATTACCCATTTTAAAATCTTTTTTTTAAAAAATCATTTCCTCCACTTATTTGGACAATTTTCATGGTCTATGAAGGGTCCCAAAAGGGGAAAATTAACCCTTGGATCCATCACAGTTGGCCACCCTTGTTTAGTTCCATTGAATCATAGAATTATAGAATTGGAAGAGACTCCAAGGACCATCCAGTCTAACCCCATTAGGGGACTTAGGGAGCTGGGTGTGTTTAGCCTGAGATGATTAGAAGTGACATGGTAGCCATGTTTAAATATTTGAAAGGCTGTTATATGGAAGATGGGACAAGCTTGTTTTCTGCTGCTCCTGAGACTAGGACATGGAGCAATGACTTCAAACTAGATGAAAGGAAATTCCTCCTGAACATTAGGAAGAATTTCCTGACAGTAAGTGCTGTTTGACAGTGGAATATGCTGCCTCTGGAGTGTGGTGGAGTCTCCTTTTTCGGAGGTTGTTAAACAGAGGCTCAGTGGACATCTGTTGGGAGAGCTTTGACTGTGTATTCCATTCCAGAGTTGGACTGGTTGGCCCTTGGAGTCTCTTCCAATTCTATGATTGTATGATTCTATTATTCCATACGCCTTCAAGTTGCCTTTTGATTTATGATGACCTCATGTATTTCATAGGGTTTTCTTAGGCAGGAAATCCTCAGAGATGGTTTTGCCAGTTTCTTCCTCTGAAATGTAGCCTACAGTGCCTGCTATTCCTTGGCAGTCTCCCTTCCAAGTATGAACCAGCACTGACCCTGCTTAGCATCCAAGATCAGACAGTATTGAATTTATGTCTGTGTGAAAAGGTTGCATCTACGGAAATCTGCTTGTGAAACTTTAAACTGAATGTGTCCACTGTATCATTGCCAAAAAAGTACAATCACATGTGTAAGGATGTTTAAAGTGGTGTATGACCAAGCCATGCCCTGTCTTAGGGAGCTGGGTCTGTTTAGTCTGCAGAAGAGGAGGTTAAGAGGGTACAGGAGAGCCATGTTTAAATATTCGAAGGGATGTCATGTCAAGGAGGGAGCGGGCTTGTTTTCCATTGCTCCAGAGACCAGGGCCCTTTTCGCACAGCATTTTTCATGCGAAAGAGGGCCTGGAGCATCACGCGATTTTGACTAGCAATCTGCACAACACGCTCACAATTGTGCAAGGCTCCAGGGGCTGGCAGGCCCCGATCACACACCTTTTCATTTTTGGCTAGAAGCTGAAAATGGTGCGCGATCGCACATTGCTCCCGGGCCCCGCACGCACTTATCTGGCGTGTGGAGCCTCCAGAGCCGCTCTGGTCGCACTTCCTGCCCCAGCATAGCCTGGGAAACTCCCAGGCTGCGCTGTGGAAGGAAGAGGCAGGGTTCTCATGTGAGCCGGCAGCTCATGTGGAGCCAAAGGACCCCTGACGCGAAAGCCCCAGCACTGGAAGACAGCAAGGTGAGGAAAGGGCCCAGGACAAGGAGCAGTGGATTCAAGCTGCAGGAAAGGAGATTCCACTTGAACCTCAGGAAGAGCTTCCTGATGGTCAGGGCTGTCCGGCAGGGGAATCTGCTGCCTTGGAGTGTGGTGGAGTCTCCTTCTTTGGAGGTTTTTAAGCAGGGACTGGATGGCCTTCTGTCTGGAGTGCTTTGATGTGGATTCCTGCATGGCAGAATGGGGTTGGACTGGATGGCCCCTGGGGTCTCCTCCAACTCTATAATTCAATGATTCAATGATTCTGTGACACCCAAGAAGAGCGAGTGTCGTGTACCCTGTTGGCCTACAACCCTGGCGACCAGGGTTTATTCCTTGCTCAACCGTGGAAACTCACTGGGTGACTTTGAGCATGTCACACTCTCTCAGCCCCCCAAACCTCATGATAGGGTCACCTTAGTGTCACCATAAGTCAGAAGCTACACAACAATAATGATACCAACAGGATTCCACCCGTAATGCATGTTATAATAAAAACTCTAAAACACGATGCCTCAAGAGATGGCAGAGGTGCAAGAATTCAGAAGGATAAAAGCAGCAGCAAAGCAACAAAAACCCATCAACAAAAGAGCATTGACCATTCAGTGCTACCCAGAAGGAAACCCCACTGAGTTCAAAAGGAAGATCCTAACAGTGCAGTGTAACTCTGTCAAAGTAGGATGGAGGAAACACTTTCTGGGCAGAGAATTGCAAATGCTGTCATTGGAAAAACCTTCTCATGGCATAAGTCATTTTTTAACAGTTGTCTCATCTTCAGACAAATTGAAAACTGTTTTTAAATAGAAGAAAAAAATCAGACTTCCACGGATCTGTCAGGCTGCAAAACACCTCAATTTCTTCATGTACGTTAGTTCCTTAATGTTCAGTTTTTAAGAAAAAGTAACTCGCTGGGGGCAGGGGGAGAAGCAGTCATTTTTTCAGATTAAAATTTTAGAGCCTGTCGCATCTCTGAAAATATTGCTGAATGTCTTTCATTGGGGTTGTGAAGCATTAATCTCCATTGGCAAAGTTTTGTATTTGTGCTGTGCAACCCTTGTGGTGAATGGCAACTTTGTGCTTCTGAAAAATGACACTCAGTGTGCAAACGAATCACAGCCAAACGCACACGTGAATCCATGTGCAACACACATCAATGTGAAGCGGCACCAGTTGTGGAGTTCCACTTGTACAATGTTGAACTGAACAGGGGTGTTCCACATCAGACTAAAATGCCCAGCCATTCGCATACGACACTGGACCATTTCTGTACTAGACTGCTATAGTGCTATTATTCCACTTTCAACACCCTATGGAATCCTAGGGCTTGCAGTTTGGGGGGGTGCTTTGAAGCCCCTCCCTAAACTGCAAACCCCAGGTTTCCATAGGATGTTGAAAGTGGAATTGTTACCCTGTATGTTGGGGGTCCCGGGAGGGGCACCCAGATAATCAAATAAAAACACAAGTTGGGGGAATTTAACTCGAGCACTCTCTTGGCTAGACGAGAGGCAGGGTAGCTTTAGCAAGGATCTTTAACCCTATGTATACAGTGTCGGGTCAGAGAGCGGCTAGACAAGGTTTTCAAAGTAATAAACAATATTTTATTAAAGACAAGAAACACGCAAGACGAGACTTAAACTAACTAAATGAGAAATAGAAATGGAGAGCTTTTCAGGAAGGGCAATACGACACCTGGTCTCGTAGTCCTGGAGAGAAGTGGGGCTCCGGGGAAGAAAGCTCAGCGGGGCTGGCTGAGGGGAGTTCCCTTAGACAGACCGGCAGCAAGGCGGGATGGAAGTCCAAAGTAGTCCGAGGAAGTCCCAAAAGTGGGGACCTTTTATAGGGTGGAGTTTACCTACAGGCTATGCTATGCTCGGTGAGAACAAAGGAAATTTGGAGCTGGACAAAGGAGTTGGAAAAGGTCAGGTTTTGCATGATGAGCTTAGCGCTGGATGACAATAGTATGGCCAGTATACTGATGGCCCAACATAAAAGAATGGCTCGGTTCTTGGCTGTGCGGCTTTGTAAAGATACGTGCCAAGCAAAGCCGATTTGCAAGAAGGTTTTTCCCTAAAGCATCGGAGAGGCTTAAGTTGCCTGCCTGAATGGGGTCTTGGAATGTACAACCATTAACAGCCGTGCCCAATTCGTGCTTGTCCAGGGGACCTCTGCAAACACATGGGGTAGAGTGGCAGAGAAAGGTCAAGCAAAGGCCTAATTATTTGATATCAAAAGGATATCTAGTGCTCTCACCAGACATATCATAACCGTGATAACAGAATCATCGCGCTATAACAGGCTAGTGCGGAAATGGCCCATAAGTCAGACACGACTTGAAGGCACACAACAACTGAATAAAAAGCATCAGACTGAGTAATATAGGTGTACCTCGCTAAAGGCAAATATTCAACTAGAAACCAAATCTTTTGGGGTAGGGGGGACTTACGGAAGAACAATTGGAAAGACAGCATGGAAGACTACTGCAGTATATGATTAGAACAGCAAGATTGTCCTATGCACAAAGATAGAAGAATTCAGCATTACCGATGATAGAGGACTGGCTGTTAAAACTGAAGATTTTAGAAGAAATGGATAAACCATCTGCTTTGATTAGAGAATAATCATTAGTGACATTTTTAAAGGATTGGGAACCACTGATTGACTTCTTGCAAAAAAGAAAGAAAGAAAGAGAGAGAGAGAAAAGAAAGAAAGGGATGCGATAATTTTGGGGTTTTGGGAATTAATAGGATTGACTTATCAGAACTGTAAGAGGTAATTTTTAAAGGGGGATATAAGATTATAATACACAAGTGTATAACCACAGAGAAGAAAGTCAGAACTCATTTTACTATTTTCATGCATTTTTTTTTTTTTTTGCTATATTTCAGGTGATTTTTCTATTTCTCTTTTTTCTCTGTGTGGTTTTTTCCTGTTTTCTTCTTATTGTATCTATTTTTTGTTTAAAATACAGTCAGCACTCCAGTTTTTGCAGGTTCAGCATTTGCAGATTTGATTATTTGCAGGTTACTTTATTTATTGAAAAAATGCTTTCTGTATTTGCCCCCGCCGCATGAAAAAAAAATGTTATCTCTAAGGATCTCTCAGTCTTCCAGCGCAATTCTGTGGCCCACTTCTGCTGGGAGCTGACTATAGAATCACCCTGGCGGACCTAGCGATTCCCAGAGAAATGAAAAATAGCATTTGTAATTTTTAGTTTTTATTCACAGTTTTTCCACTTTGACAGGGATCTTCCACCCCAGCCGCTGCAAAAGTAGAGTGCTGACTATAGCTGTAATGTTTAGTGTATTTGGAAAATTTCTTATTTATAAAAACACTGAAATACAGGCATGCCTTGCTTTAAGGTGCTTCACTGTAGAGTGCTTTGCTAATACTGCACTTTTCAATTTTATGGTATGGCACCATTTTGTTACCTGCACTCGGTCTGTTTGCACCATTTCAGTGTTGTATTTTAGCAAAAAAAAAACAAAGAAAAATCTTATTTTTAATTTTGCATCCTTTTCTTTTTAGATATAGCAGAATTGCACACTCAATAAATGACAGTGTAAATATGCTTTTAGGCTTTTATATGCACTGGCAAGTGAAAAAAAGAATTGCTGTGATTCACTTTAGGGTGGTATTCTATTTATGGTGGTGGTCTGGAGCCTAACCCACTATTTTAGCCAGGTATGCCTTTACTGGTAGAAGGTACGCTTGGTCACAGAGGTGGGAAGACGTCAAGTTCATGGGATACTTTTTTTTCCAGATCTTGTGATGCACAAAAACCCCAGGATTCCATAGGAGGTTGAAAGTGCAATCATCGCGCTATAAGAGTGTCCTGCGAAAATGTTCAGCCAGCCACCTGGCAGTTCAGGTGGCTGGCTGGACGTTTCCGCAGGACACTCTTATAGCGCGATGATTGCACTTTCAGCCTCCTATGGAATCCTGGGGTTTGCAGTTCTGGGAGGGGCTGGCCGGCCCCTCCCGGAACTGCAAACCCCAGGATTCCATAGGAGGCTGAAAGTGCAATCATCGCTCTATAAGAGTGTCCTGCGGAAATGGCCAAAGTTGCAAGATAGCCAGACATTTGTGATCAATGCTAAAAGAAGGCCACAAATACTTGACATAAAAACGTGCTCCTGGGTACATAAAAGTGTTATTTCAGAGCAAGAGGACATGAAGATGGTCTGTCTAAGAGATTGGTAGGGAAGAAACATTGGGAGGAAAAGTCAGTTATTGGTTATTAGTTATAATTATTAAATACAAGGCAGTTGTGTGATAACAACATACTAGAAGAAGTACATCTTGTAGATTATCGTAGAACAAAAAGCTGGTGAGTTAGAAGTCATTTGTATGTATTTCTGGCCTCTTTTTTACTTTAGTTGTAGTCTAATATTAGGCTAGATGTTAAGAGTTTTTCGTCTGTTTATTTACTGTTTGTCTTTTTAATCTCCTATATGTTGATTTATATATTAAATACATGTTAATAAAAAATATTTTAAACGAAGAAAGAACAAATAACTGGGATAATACTGCTTCTTTTCCTACTCATGGAGCTTGTGCAGGAGATGTTCCAAAGTATTCCTACTCAACCCAAGAAGCAGCCAAGAAAATTACTTTTTCTTCAAGTTTTTCTTTTTCTGTAGAGCTTAGAAACCTCTCCTCCCCCTGTTTAGCTTTTTAGCTAAAAAGACACACACAGAAAAACAGGGGACGAGACAGTGGGTGGAGAAGTAATTTACCTAGGAGATTACTTTGAGGGGAACAGATTGTCTTATTTTTTTGTCTGTGGGCTGAGGTTTGGGAAATGAAGACACGTTGAGTTTTTATAGGCAGCCAACTTCCTTTCGCCTTTCTCTTGTTAACTCCTGCCTTCGTTGGCTAGAATACTGACTCAAAATAATCATTATTCTTATGCCTAGCATGACTATTACTACAACTGTTACCAGGGGTCACTGAGTGGACTTTTAGGCATCGATGATTCGGATTTTATCCAAGAACCAGGGACATATAATTGGATAATGCGGCATGCGCCAACTCATGCCATGCTTTGTAGTTGCAGTAACCTGATTCTGTCTATGGCAGTGGTTCTCAACTTTCCTAATGCCGCGACCCTTTAATACAGTTTCTCATGTTGTGGTGACCCCCAACCATAAAATTATTTATTTATTATTTGCAATGCCTCCCCCCCACCGGCAAAGGCCTCCTCGCCGGCCAGGAACGGGGGAGGCGGGCAGGGAGGGAAGAGGAGCCGCGCGTCTCCCCCGGGAAAAAACTCTGAGAACCCCCCCCCGGCTCTGCTTCTGCTTCGCTCTCATTTCTGCTTGGGGGGCAGCGTGGGAAAAGTCTCCAGAGTGTCAACCCTCGCCGGGGGGGAAGGGAGGAATCCCAGCGCCTTTGTCTTTTGCGCCAGGGGCAGCTTGCCCCTGGAAAAGTGCCACCTTGTGGCCCCCCGGCCCTTCCGCAGCGCCCCCCTCCATGGCGAGTGGGGCAGGGGCCATGGCGAGGAGGGGGCCTGCCCCCCGTGCTGCTGCCACTGCCCCAAGCTGGCCCATCAGATGGGAGGTTCTCCCGGTAGCGGAGAAAGGGAGCGATTTCAGTCCCTTCTGAACAGGGGGCAGGAGGAAGCGAGCGCGTGGCTTGGACTTGCGCACCACTACTGAGGAGGGAATGGAGCCTAAGACCATTGGAAATATGTATTTTCCAATGGTCTTAGGTGACCCCTGCGAAAGGGTCATTCGACCCCCAAAGGGGTCGTGACCCACAGGTTGAGAACCGCTGGTCTATGGTGATTTCATTCTGATGTTTTCTCCGTCTGTTTGGAATTGCACCCAGAACATCTGCCGCTGCTGGAACCACGCTTGCTTTCTTTTCCCAGAGGTGCTAAATCTCCAGGTCTCGATGCAGTCGTTGTTGTGGGCTTTCACGTCATTTCCAGTTTATGGCAACCCTAAAGTGAAGCTGTCGTGGGGTTTTCTGGGGCTGAGAGTGTGTGACGTGCCCAAGGTCGCTCAGTGGGTTTCCATGGCTGACTTGTTTTCCGCACTAGCCTGTTATAGCGCGATGATTCCACTTTCAACATCCTATGGAATCCTGGGATTTGCAGTTTTGGGAGGGGCCTCAAAGGATTGCAGAGGATGTTGAAAGTGGAATAATAGCACTGTAACAGTCTAGTGCAGAAATGACCAAAGGTGGAAGAAGAAGGAGGAGAGAAAAACCAGCAGGGCCATTTCTGTACTAGCCTGTTATAGCATGATGATTCCACTTTCAACGTCCTCTGGAATCCTGGGGTTTGCAGTTTCGGGAGGGGCCGGCCAGCCCCTCCCGAAACTGCAAACCCCAGAATTCCAGAGGACATTGAAAGTGGAATCATCGCACTATAACAGGCTAGTGCGGAAATGGCCTGAGTGGGGAATCAAACTCCATTCTCCAGAGTTGTAGTCTAGCATTCAAACCACTGCAGCACACTGGCCGTCCTCAATGCAGAAGTCTCCCCTTATCTGGGGGGGGGATACATTCCAAGACCCTCCCTCACGGATGCTTGAAACTACAGATAGTACCAAAACTTATAGTACCAGGTAGTATGATAGCCATATCTAAATACCTGAAAGGATGGCATGTAGAAGATGGAGTGAGCTTGTTCTCTACTGCTCCAGTAGATGCAAATTACTCCAGTAGATGCAAATTACTCTTGCAAATTCCTCTCTGTGGTCTGTGCAAAGCTAGAATGCTACTTCTGGTGATGCCAAAGCTGTTTCCTGTGTCGGTGGTGGCAAAGGGGTGGGCAGGCATGTAGCAGGACCTGGAGCAGCCCATGTGGGTGCCGTCATGTAAGGCCTTTCCGCACTGCACTGTTATAGTGCTATTATTCCACTTTCAACCTCCAGTGGAATCCTGGGGTTCTCAGTTTAGAGAAGGGCCTTTAGAATTCTCAGCCAGATCTCTCTTGGGCCTCAGCAAACCCCAGAATTCCACAGGATGTTGAAAGTGGAATAATACCATTGTAACAGAGTAGGATGGAAAGGCCTCTAGACGCTGGCCGATGGATCAGAGAAAAGGTTGGGAGGTATTTTTGGACCCTGGTTGACCGTGCATAACTCCAACCATGGAAAGAGAAATATTTTCCCTGGCCATTTCTGCACTAGACTGTTATAGTGCTATTATTCCACTTTCAACGTCCTATGGAATCCTGGGGTTTGCAAACCTCAGGATTCCATAGGGTGTTGAAAGTGGAATAATAGCACTATAACAGTCTAGTGCAGAAATGGCCCCTCTCTCCCCCTCTCTTGTCTCACAGGCTTGCAACATCTATAATCGAAGTGGTTAATGACAATGATCTCTCCTCCTTCTCCTCCTTTAGATGAATGCAGAAATGACATGGGATGGAGGGGAGAGGAGGATGAAGGAGAAAGACGTGGTTTCCAAAACTGGTCCTTCGGTCTTCATGAAAGCTCTGCAAACTTCTTTTGGGCAGGGTATTTTTAGAACCCCGAACATTAATCCTTTTGGCTAATCCCAGTTAGAGCAGACAATTGAATCAGTGGTTGAATGCTGAGTAAACACATAGGTAAATCCTGTTTGTTTTGCAGTGGAACTACTCTGGTTGGAACAAGGAATTAAGATTCAGGCCAAGAGTTTATCAAGAGCAGCACAAAAATCAAAATGGAAGTTTGCTGATTTACATTTGTTGATATATGGATGGTTCCCACCCCCATCTTGATAGCAGTTTTGGTGAGGATTTGTATGTTTATATCCCTGCTTATAAGTCACTAAAGAATGGCACATAAAATTAAGGCCAGTTAAAGAATTTGCAGTTGATTAATCATCTCCCTTTTAAGCGATTGATTAAATTTGAATATATTTTCATATTGCTAACACTTCTGGAGCTCCGCGTTAAAGGCAGTATAAGCTAATGTATAGCTGAGTAAACAGGCAGTGCTGTCTTAGGCACCTGGTAAGTGTTTTAAGCATAAATTATGCTAAAAGTTATCCTAAAAATAAGGGGATTCTATCTTGTTCCATGCAGCCTGCCCGGCTCCTTCTAAGCCAATAGTTTTTACACTTCAGTCCTCCAGCTGCACAGCCTGCAGATCCCAGAAGCCCAAGCCAGCGTGGCCAGGGATTCTGGAAACCGAAGTCTAAGACCTTTGGGGGACCAAAGGCTAAGAGCCAATGCTTTAAGCCGCTCCTTCTGCTCTGAGGTCTTGCAGGAAACGCTGTTGTCACGGTTGAACTACGGCCATTTCCACACTACTCTGTTACAGTGCTATTATTCCACTTTCAACCTCCTGTGGAATTCTGGGGTTTGTAGTTTCCTGAGGCCGAAGAACTCTCTGACTGAGAATCCTAAATGCCCCTCCCCAAGCCGCAAACCCCAGGATTCCACATAGGATGTTGAAAATGGAATCATAGCACTATAACAGTGTAGTGCAGAAATGGCCTAAGATGCAACGTCCACTTCAACTGACTTCTATATATGCAGTTCGCATGGCTTTCCATGTCAGTGGGCTGACAAATCCACTCTGGGTTGTAGTCAGAACCTTGAAGGATTTCCTTCTCTCTGTTTATACTCTGCCTTTTCTCCAAGACTGGGACCCGTTCTGCACTGGACTGCTATAGCGCTATTATTCCACTTGCAACATCCTATGGAATCCTGGGGTTTGCAGTTTTGGGAGGGGCTGCAAACCCTAGGATTCCATCGGATGTTGCAAGTGGAATAATAGTGCTATAGCAGTCTAGTGTGGAAATGGCCTTGGACTCAAAGAATTATCCAAGGTTCTGAACCCTGTCCCCCCAGTAGATTTGGCACCTTGGATAGTGCCTTTAAATTTCAGACTAAAATCCAGAGTGGACGCACTGTTGGGAGCCACCAGCAACTGCTGGCATGAGGAGGGGGCAATCAGTCTTGCTATTCAGGCAGCAAGATGTCCTGTGGGAGCCCTGAGAGGTGTAAACATTCATCAGAATGAGATGAGGGAATCCCAAGAAAGTAGAAAGTACTTGCTTCGTATTGTGTGTTGAAGCTCCATGTTACACCAGCTCTTCACACCAAAGGTGGAGCTGCTCTTGCATGCACAAGGGAAAGTGTGCAAAAGAGAACGGGGGGTTACATGTGCATTTTCCATGTAGCAAAATTCTGAAACTGTACCCTGTGGGAAAAATTTCTAGCAAAACACACACTGTATGCAGTATGGCATGGTATAACTTTCAAAAGATTCTGATGAGCATAAAAAAAATCAACATTTTTGCAGTAACTATATAAATAAAATGAAGTTTCTGTCTGTCTCTTTGTTACTGCATCAAGATATAAACAGCTGGACAGATTTTCACCAAATTTGAGGGTTATTTGTAAGGTATCTGACATTAACAGATACCTTATGTGGCATAAATGAAATTCCCTTTGTGTTGGACAGGCGGACATCCCAATTATGGTTTTTCCATTCATGCAGAGGAGTGGTGTCTCCTATGGTTGATGGTTCTCCCAAGCAGCCTCGGGAACTAGTGCTAAATAAAAGAAATGGAAGCTGCAACCCTGTGTGCTTTAACTAAGGATTTCAGTGAGTGAGGCTTAATTTCAGTGTGAACAAGATCTGTGCTGGCTCTTAACAGTCTTCCAGCAGGATCTTGCCAAGTAATTTTCTGACCTGGCCGGTGCACCTTCCCATTTAAACAGCAACTTGATCTGCATCCCTTAGTGCCTGAATGTGTTTTAGCTCCACGTTACATCACCCCTTGACACCAAAGGTGGAGCTGCTCTTGCATGTGCAAGGGAAAACCAGGTTGTTATTATTCTTGGTCATAGCAGTAGTATGCTATGGGCTGGTCAGATGGCAATGCTGACCTTGACTTGGAAAAGTCCACAAGTAGCCAGAGCTTTAAATCAGTGGTTCTCAACCTTCCTAATGCTGCGACCCTTTAATACAGTTCCTCATGTTGTGGTGACCCCCAACTATAAAATTATTTATTTATTATTTACAATGCCTCCCCGCCCCGGCAAAGGCCATCTCGCCGGCCAGGAACGGGGGGGGCAGGCAGGGAGGGAAAGAGGAGCCGCGCGTCTCCCCCGGGAAAAAACTCTGAGGACCCCCCAGACTCTGCTTCTGCTTCGCTCTCGTTTCTGCTGGGGGGGCAGTGTGGGAAAAGTTTCCAGAGTGATGACCCTGGCTGGGGGGGGAGGAATCCCAGCACCTTTGTCTTTTGCGCCGGGTGCAGCTCGCCCCCCAGAAAATGCCGCCTTGTGACCCCCCCGTCCTTCCGCAGCACCCCCCTCCATGGCGAGTGGGACAGGGGCCGTGGCGAGGAGGGGGCCTGCCCCCCATGCTGCCGCTGCCCCCCCCAAGCTGCCCCATCAGACGGGAGGTTCTCCCGGTAGTGGAGAAGGGGAGTGATTTCAGTCCCTTCTGAACAGGGGGCAGGAGGATGTGAGCGCGTGGCTCACACTTGCGCACCACCACCGAGGAGCGAATGGAGCCTAAGACCATCGGAAATACGTATTTTCCGATGGTCTTAGGCGACCCCTGTGAAAGGGTCATTCGACCCCCAAAGGGGTTGCGACCCACAGGTTGAGAACCGCTGCTTTAAATGCTTTCTCTCAATTCCGTCATTGCAGCTTTCCAACATCAGCTGAGACTTTTATCTTGTTTACTGTGGCATCTAGGTGGCGTGGCATCTAGGGGTGTGATATGAAGCAGTTAAAAAAGCCAATGTGACTCCAGGCTGCCTCAATAGGAGTACAGTGTCTAGGTCAAGGGAAGCAATAGTGCCACTCCATTCTGCTTTGGCCAGACCTCTCTGGAATCCTGGGTCCAGTTCTGGGCACCACAGTTCAGGAAGGATATGGACAAGCTGGCACGTGTCCAGAGGAGGGTGAGCAAAAGGGTAGAGGGCCTGGAAACCATTAAGCCGTAGGAGGAGTGGCTTAGTGTGGTGGGGATGTTTAGCCTTGAGGAGAATGTTAAGAGGGCACAAGATAGCCATGTTTAAATATTTGAAAGGATATCATATGGAAGATGGAGCAAGCTTGTTTCCTGCTGCTTCCAAAACTAGGACACAGAGCAATGGATTCAAACTATAGGAAAAGAGATTCCACCTGGACATTAGGAAGAACCTTCTCATGGTAAGAGCAGTTTGATAGTGGAATAGGCTGCTTTGGAGTGCAATTGAGTCTCCTTCTTTGGAGTTTTTTTTTTTTTTTTAAACAGAGGCTGGATGGCCATCTGTCAGAAGTGCTTTGATTGTGTCTTACTGCATGACAGAAGGGGGTTGGACTGGATGGCCACTGGAGTCTCTTTCAACCCTAAGATTCAATCAGCTTCCGTGGCCAAGCAGGGAATCAAATCTTGGTCTCCAAACAATCATCATCATCACCATCACCATCATCTTCATGTTATTGTTATTAATTTCTGCCCTGACCTCTTCCCAATTTGGGACTCAAAGCAGCATACAGCAAATTAAAGATAAGCATATTGTTAAAAATCCAAAATGTACAGCAGCTAACATGAGACTGAACAATCAAAAAATTAAAACCAGATTAAATTATCTACACTCAGCCCCAGATTAAACCATATACAGTCAGCAGGTTTCACTTTTGCAGAGTCGATTGTTCATGGATTATTCGCTGCCTCCTCTGCTGCGCCCTATGCTATTTTTAAGAGGAACTCCAAGGGGGACACCATAGAAAAGACAGAGCAAAGGATGAAGACTAATAAATAAATATTCATGAAGCGACCCGTCTTGCAATTTTGCCTTTCGGGGGTTTGGCGAACAGTCAGCGATCTCCTGCAAGCTAAGTGTGGAGCTAATTCAGGTTTTCAGGGCAAACCCAGAGGGTTTTGTGAAGGCACCACAGGGGGGTTGTGGAAGCTCTTCAAGGTCTTTTTTCATCCTGTCAGCTCAGTCTAGGATGTGATCAGAGGGAGAAAACCCAAGTGACTTCTGTTACACGGCATGCCGGATTTTATTACAAGCAGGTTTGAGCTTTGAGCAGACGGTCTCCCAGGGGAGAACCTGGAAGGAGGGGATGCTGCTTCCTTCCAAGGTCCCCTGCATGCACACACATGTACGCCCGCAGGCGCTGCTGCTCAGAGCTGTGAAACACAGAATCATAACATCATAGAGCTGGGGGAGATCACAAGGGCTTTCCTGTCCAGCCCCTGTTCCCGTACAGGAATACGCAATCAAAGCCTTCCCGACAGATGACCATCCAGCCTCTGTTTAAAAGTCTCCAAAGAAGGAGACTCCACCACACTCCCAGGCAGCACATCCCACTGTCAAACTGTTCTTACCATTAGGAAACTCTTCCTCCTATTTAGGTGGGATCTCTTTTTCTGCAGTTTGAACCAGTTTCTGGAGCAGCAGAAAACAAGCTTGTTCCATCTTCTGTATGATATATTTTCAGTTCCCAAAGCCACTCCACCTGGCCTTTTACCATTTTGATCATTCTCCTCTGGACATGTTCCAGCTTGTCAAAATCCCTCCTGAACTGGGATGCCCAGAACTGGACACAGTATCCCAGGTGAGTTCTGACCAAATAGAATGGTACCATCACTTCCCTTGATCTAGACAATATACTCCTATTGATGCAGCCTGGAATTGCATTGGCTTTTTAGCGACACCTTTGACTCATGTGCAGCAAGGATCTAAGACTCCTAGATCCTTTTCACAGGTATTGTGGTCACGCTAGGTGTCACCTCGTCTGATATCTGCATTTCATTTTTTCTGCTTAGGAATACTGCCTAAGTTTACTACCCTATTGCAATTCTTTTTGTTAGTTATGGCTGAGCTCTCTAACCTCTTAATCTGAAACAAAACACGGCATTCAGAAGGCAAAGAAAAGCTGCAGGATTCCCCATGCAAAATGCAGTGACTGCTATCCTGTTAGTTCCTTTCTCGTCCATAAGTTCCCCTATGGAAGCAGTTTGACATTTTTGTCCCATGCAGAGTATCCACTTTCATTTCAAGGTTGGAGAAGCAGAGTTGCGCATTTGGTACCATTTCACATGGGTGTGAATGTTCATAGGACATGGATGTGCATTGTGCATCCATGCATATTTGGATGTGCCTTTGGTACAGCCATGCAATGTTGCCATTCTACATAAGGGATGCATAGCACAATTCATACATGTGGATATTTGTGCTACACAAACCTGACACAGGATCTCAACTGAACTGTAATGTAAAACTGAGCAATTTGTATGTGAGAGAGAGAAAGAGAAAGAGAGAGAGAGAGAGAGTGAATACCAGGTGCTCAATACCATTACCATTTCTGCACTGGACTGTTATAGCGCTATTGTTCCACTTGCAACATCCTATGGAATCCTGGGGTTTGCAATTTCGGGAGGGGTCCGAAACTGCAAACCCCAGGATTCCAGAGGATGTTGCAAGTGGAACAATAGCGCTATAACAGTCCAGTGCGGAAATGGCCCATGTCCCTGCCTAAGAAAACACCATGAAATTCTTGAAGTTGCTGTGAGTCAACTGGTAACACGAAGACATATATTTGTACATGTGCCTTGAAGTCTCCTGTCAGCTTATGGTGGCCCAGGAATTTCAGAGGGTTTTCTTAGGAGCAATCAGAGGTGTTTTTGCCAGTTCCTTCCTCTGAAATAGAGCCAACAGCACCTGGTATTTATTGAGGGTCTCCCATCCAAGTCTGAACCAGAGTTGACCCTGCTTAGCTTCTGGGAACAGAGGGGATCTGGTGCCTGTAGGGCATGTGGGCTTTGTGAAGGATTCTTTCTATACAGATAAAAAAGGGCTACTGATTACTGGGAGAAACTATTGTCATAGTAGTAGGCTTTATCTGTTTTCTTTCCCCTTAGTGTGGGAGAATCTGTGCATAGAATCATAGAATCATAGAAATGTAGAGTTGGAGGAGACCCCAGGGGCCATCCAGTCCAACCCCTGCCATGCAGGAACACCCTCAAAGCACTCCTGACAGATGGCCATCCAGCCTCTGCTTAACAACCTCCAAAGAAGGAGACTCCACTACAGTCCAAGACAGCGTATTTCACTGCCGGCCAGCTCTGACCATCAGGAAGTTCTTCCTGAGGTTTAAGTGGAATCTCCTTTCCTGCAGCTTGAATCCATTGCTCCTTGTCCTGGTCTCTGGAGCAGCAGAAAACAAGCCCACTCCCTCCTCTACATGGCATCCCTTCAAATATTTAAGCATGGCTATCGTGTCCCCTCTCAACCTTCTCTTCTGCAGACTAAACATACCCAGCTCTCTAAGTCTAATCTCATAGGGCATGGCTTCCAGGCCCCTCACCATTTTGATGCAGTTGCTTTCCAATCAATCAATCAATAAATAAAATCAATCAATCAATCAATCCTGGCCTTGAGAACTGTACTTTTGGTTGGAGGGGCAACAGCAGTTGTCATTTGCTGTGAAGTCAATTACAACTGATGGTGACCCTATAAAGAAGAGAATTCCAGGAGCCTCAGGCGTCAAAGGCCTTTTGCAAAGTCAGTGCACTGGCTTCCTTGATTCAAGCATAGAATCCTAGAAGATACTCCAGGGGCCATCCAGTCCAACCCCCTTCTGCCATTCAGGAATACACAATTAAAGGCCTCCCAACAGATGGCTGTCCGACCTCTGTTTAAAAACTTCCAAAGAAGGAGACTCCACCATGCTCACAGGCAGCGGTATATTCCACTGTCAAACCGCTCTTACCCTCAGGAAGTTCTTCCTAATATTTAGGTGGAATTTCTTTTCCTGAAGTTTGAAGCCATTGCTCTGTGTCCTAGTCTTTGAGGCAGCAGAAAACAGGCTTGATCCATCCTCCACATGGCATCTCTTCTTATAGTTAAAAATAGCTATCATGTTGCCTCTTAACCTTCTCTTCTACAGGCTATACATCCCTGGCTCCCGAAGCCACTCCTCATAGGGCTTCATAGTTTCTAGGCCTTCTACCATTTTGGTCACTCTCCCCTAGACATGTTGCAGCTTGTCAATATCCTTCTTGAAATGTATTGTCCAGAACTGGACACAGTACTCTAAGTGGGGGCTGACCAAAGCAGAATAGAGTGGTACTATCACTTCTCTTGACCTGGACACCATACTCCAGCTGATGCAACCCAGAATAACATTGACTTTTTTTAGCTGCTGCATCGCACTGTTAAAAAAGCCAGTACAATTCTGGGGTGCATCAGTAGGAGAATAGTGTCAGTCACTCCACCTGTAATGTGCTACCTCAACTTCATCATATTTTCCAGTGAACCATGACATCCCATGATTTGTTCAAAGTACAACAGCCTCAATATAGCCATTGCAGCTTCTAGGAAGAGCTCAGGCCTGATCTGTTCACTTGTCTTGTTAGCGGTCTGCGATATCCATAGAATTTCCCTCTAACATTTATTATGTGGAATAGCAATGCTGTGTAACTGAATGCATAATTGAGTGTGTGTGTTCCTGGCTGGTATCAACTGAGTGTGTGTGTGTGTGTGCAGAGCTGCAAATGTGCATGGAAATGCATAGGTGGATATGCATCCACATATGCATCTCCATGCACATTTGCAACTCTGCTTCCACAAAAATGGAACTGAATATCAATGTTCCACATCAATCAAAATTGCCGAGCCCCTTTCATAGGGGAACGTATGCATGTTTAAGACATCAACAGGATTCCAGTCTCTTTTTGTCTTTTTCCATGGGGTTCCATTGGATGTTTCCAATTTCTTTTTTTTGTTTTTCTCCCCAGGGTAAAATGTACCATGGGTTTTGTTTGCATAGCATAGCTTCTCTCATTTCCCCCTGGCCTCTTTGCTTTATACTCAAGCATATGTCGCCCACCAGTAGCTTCAACTTCTTTGTGTTCTTCCGGATTCGTTATCTGCGTCTGTCTGCCCTGCCTTGCTTTTGTGCTTGCAATCCCCAGTGCAGCTTCGGCGACCCTTTGTCGTCACCTCCGTGGAGAGTGGAACGCTGGAACAGATGGATTTTCATCTGGCCCAGCAGGTCAAGACTTCAGATTCCTTAATCTAATTATGCAATAATGTGTCATGTCAGTCCCTGCTGCAGTGGAAGTGATGCCAGCCAGGAAAGCACCAACTTGGTGTTTTTGCAATAGGCCTTAAAACCTATACAACTGGGAAAGGCAGGCAGATTTAGGGTGGATAGTTGGGGAGAAGCTGAACTTGGACACCTGGCCCGTAGAGACCTCAAAATAATGCAGAATTTTGATGCTTTTGTATGTATGTATGTATGTATGTCTCTTCAAGTCACTTGTCTTGGGGACTTGCCACAAGTCAACACTTGTGGCAGCCCCCACGAATCTTTGGCCAAGAAACCTCAGAAGTGGTTTTTATCAGTTCTTTCCTCTGCAATATAACACTGGTATTCATTGATGGACTTCCATCTAAGTACTAACTGGTCTGACTCTATTTAGCTTCCAAGATCAGACAAGATCTGGTGCCGTTATTTATTTTAGTGCCTTTTTGGTTGGCTCAATAAAAGGTATTAGCATAACACAGAATTAGCACAACTCCCAGAGACTCATAGCCAGGACATCTACTATAGTCCAAAAAGTACATTTTCTGAGTCCTATAGAAAAGTTGAGCAATCTGTATAATCAATAAAATAAATATATATATATAAAAAAAAGAAAAGTTGAGCAACAGGTCAAGTTGTCCAGGGCGGTTACAGTTATCACGTGTGCCAATTCTGCTGGACGGTTGGAAAGAGGAGAGTGAAAGGGAGCTGGGTTTCTTTAACCCAGAGAAAAGAAGGTTAAGAATGGGGTTTGCAGAGCCTCCACTGTTTCATGCATTTTTTGAAAGGTCTGATTCCAAACCCCTGTCAATCATATCTCAGTCGCTTAGACAACCAGACAAAGCCCCCTTGCCATGCTCCACTCAAGGTGACAACCTGAGAGCTCTCCAGTGGGTGCCCTGCCCTGCAAGATGTTCCTTCCTGTTCAAGCTATTCACTGTTGTGTTTATTTCCTGTCCTTTCTTCCAAAACTCAAAGCAGCATACATAGTTTTCTTGCCTCATTTTATGAGCACAACAATCGTGCAAGGTAGCTTAGTTCAAGTCAGAGAGAGTTGCACAAAGTACAGTAGGGCGATGCAGCATCCCTTCCAAGGGGATGGGTATTCTAAAGATGTGCATTCATAATGTGCTTTCTTTTTTTCAATCCTGTCCCACGTTCCCAACTCAACATGAATAGATCATTGTTAGTCACAGTTCAGTAGGGTCTGGAAGCCATGAAACCCTATGAGAAGCGGCTTAGGAAGCTGGAGATGTTTAGTCTGCAGAAGAGAAAGTTAAGAGGGGACAAGAAAGACATCTTTAAATATTTGAATGGATGTCATGTTGAGAAGGGAGTGGGCTTGTTTTCTGCTGCTCCAGAGACTAGGAAAAGGAGCCATGGATTCAAGCTGCAGGAAAGGAGATTCCACTTGAACCTCGGGAAGAACTTCCTGATGGTCAGAGCTGTTTGGCAGTGGGATATGCTGCTGCCTCCATGGAGTGTGGTGGTCTCCTTCCCTGGAGGTTTTTAAGCAGAGGCTGGATGGCCATCTGTCAAAGGGAGCACTTTGGTGTGGGTTCCTGCATGGCAGGGGGTTGGACTGGATGGCCCCTGGAGTCTCTTCCAACTCTGTGATTCTATGATTCTGTGTTAAGCTTCCCTCCCTTGCTCCCAACAGTCTCTCTCCTCCAAGCATGTTTGAGCCTTTTGGCAAAGTGGCACAGAAAACCAGGGAAAAGAAAGAGGCATTTTTGTAGGGCACATGTGGAGAGCTCTTCACAGAGTGAACCTCACAATTCTGGGCTCAGCGCTAAGCGGATTTAGACAGTCTCCCCACCAGCAGATGCTCAGGCCTCTGCTCTGCCCCCCAGATGTTAGAGCTTTAGACCAGGGTGGCAAAGTGCAGCCCCGGTAGGAGTCACATATGCCCCCCAACATGCAGTTCTGGGCAAAAGGTGGGTTAGGTCTGCATATGTGAACAACAAGATGCTATTCAGGGGTGTGCACTGACAGACTCTCACAGACTGGGCCATTGGGAAAAGTGAGTTTCTCCATTTCTTTAGTTGAAGGAGCAATGCAGCATCCACAAATGATGCAGGCACAAAGCTTCTGTCTTCCCTGTTTCAGTGAACAAAGCAGTTGCTGAGCAATAGACTCTAGTGCTAGACCAGGGCCATTTCCGCATTAGTCTGTTATAGCGCGATGATTCCACTTTCAACATCCTCTGGAATCCTGGGGTTTGCCGTTTCGGGATGGGCCGGCCGGCCCCTCCCGAAACGGCAAACCCCAGGATTCCAGAGGATGTTGAAAGTGGAATCATCGCGCTATAACAGACTAATGCGGAAATGGGCATAGTGCTATTATTTCCACTTTCAAAATAATAGCACTATAACAGCCTGGTGCAGAAATGGCCTATGTTTTCCAAGCTCTGAGACAGGCTGCAGAGAGGGCTTTTCCGCATTGCACTGCTATAGTGCTCTTATTCCACTTTCAGCATCCTGTAGTATTCTAGGGTTTGTAGTTTCCTGAGGCCAAAGAGCTCTCTGGCTGAGGATTCTAAAAGCCCCTCCCTTTAGAATTCCACAGGATGTTGAAAGTGGAATAATAGCACTATAACAGTGTAGTGCAAAAAGATCCTTTGCAGGAATTTCGTCCCCAAAACAGAGGAAGTAGCAAGGTGGGGGGCGCTGGTCAAAGTGCTTGTTTTTTTGCTTGGTCATTCTCTATGCTTCCCTGCCTCTCTCCTCTCTTTATGTCCTTTTGAGCTATGATAGCTATGTTTAAATATCTGAAGGGATGCCATGTAGAGGAAGGAGAGGGCTTGTTTTCTGCTGCTCCAGAGACCAGGACACGGAGCAATGGATTCAAGCTGCAAGAAAGGAGATTCCACCTGAACCTCAGGGAGAACTTCATGATGGTCAGGGCTGTCCGGCATTGGAATGTGCTGCCTGGGAGTGTGGTGGAGTTTCCTCCTTCTTTGGAGGTTTTTAAGGAGAGGCTGGATGGCCATCTGTTGGGAATGCTTTGAGGGTGTTCCTGCATGGCTGAAGGGGGTTGGACTGGATGACCCCTGGAGGTCTCTTCCAACTCTACATTTCTATGATTCTATGATTTCGATGAGCCTTTCACAGCATTCCAAAGACTTTGAAGCTGCAACTTTGGAAAGAGGAATATATGGAAAAACTAGTGCCAGTCTCATCTCTTGGTATTTTGCCTGTGACTCAGAGACAGGTCTGTGGCACAGGCGCATGGTTTGTAGCTGGGGCAATGAGTTTTTGAGAGCAGTCCTAGCCGTGCACTGCTGCTTTCTTTGGGTAAATTTGGGCTGAGATACTGAGCCTAAGAGATCATTCTTCTGCAGTTGGCGAAAAGACCAACAGGTGGCATTATTTTATCAGGCGTTCCTGGAAACAATACTGTATATGTCTGGAGATGGGTGAGAATTTTTGATGGGTGGCAGAGGAAGATGTATGCAAATTTGCAATTTACACGTTTTATCATAGATATTCAAGAAATATTTTTTAAAAGAATTAAATTTGGGATAAAGTAGAACGGATAGATTTGCCCATCTAGAGAGAAGGATTTGAGAGAGCCGTATCTTAAAACTCCGATCCCCTGTGTCTGTTCAGCCGTGTCTATAGTGCAGTTGCCAACTTTTTTTTCTTAAAAGGCTCCTTATCTTTATAAACTATGCTGTAGTCTGGAAGAACTGTTTCAGTTGTTTATTAAAATATTTATATTCCACTGTGCATCTAGAGATCTCAGGCCAGCATATAATGAAACCAATCTATCGAAATGTTAAAAAGAACTTTCTGGCTCAAAATATTGGACACCCAATCGAGTTGGATACATGGGTGAGGGCATGGAAAACAGATATAAAATTTACACCAAGTTTAAATTTAAGGGGAAATTTTTATAAAATGTTATGCAGATGGTACATGACACCTGTAACAAAAAATGGCAATGGAAAATGTTGGAAATGTGATGAAAAAGACAGGTCCTTTTTTCACATGTGATGGACTTGTAAGGTAGCAAGGAAATTCTGGAAAGAAATACATGATGAAATTCAAAGCATGTATAGTTTAAACTTTGAAATGAAGCCAGAATTTTATTTGTTGAACATGTTAGGGCAACAAGGAGAAATAAGATCTTATCAGAAAACATTGTTATATGTAGTAACTGCTACAAGAATGACATATGCACAATATTGGAAAGAAGGAGATTATATTGATATAAAAGAATGGAAATTAAAAGTTCTGCATAGGGTAGAGATAGAAAAGCTAACTTTTTCACTTAAAAATAAACCAATCCAGAACTTTGAAAGAGAATAGGAAGAAGTTTTGAATTGGATAAAGGAATGAGGAAAAAGAAGAAACAAAGGAAGAGTGTTGGAGATGTCGGTAACGAAAAATAAGGATGTTATAGAATAAGTATAAGTTGAATGTAACAATGCTAAAAGTAGTAGTGTGATAGTGCGATTAACTCTTAAATTAACTCTTAAATAGAAATAATGTATAAATGGGACATAAACACAAACTCAACTGGAAAAAAAGATGCTCGGAAGCGTGGAGGGGGGTATTTTTCTGTGTAAAATTTCAATAAAAATATATACCAAAAAAAAAAGGAGAAGAAGAAGAACTTTATGAGGCTACTATAAACACATTTTAAAAAGAATAGATCTATAAGTTTGGCCACCAAAATATAAATCATGAGAAAAGTTAGACTGGCAAAAGAAAAAAATAAATAATAAAATAATAAAATAAAAAAAAATAATTATTTTTTTTCTTTAATAAAAAAAAGTAACAGAAAAAAAATAAAAAATAATGCATTTTTGGAAGAAACTTTGGTCCCTAGGAGGTTCAAGGTGTTTTTGTTTACTCATGAAAGGCTTACCTGACCTGTTTGATTTCACACGTCCATATCTTTATTTCTGAATAAAAATTCTCTCTGGACAAATTTTGCCAAGAAAACCCTATGATAGGTTCATTTTAGGATCCCCATAAGTCAGAAGCTACTTGAAAGCAACAATAAAAACAAATCTACAGACTTTCACTTCTTTCACTCCTCCATGCCGGCGTGAATAATTTCAACATTTCTATTTCTGTTCCAGACAAATACAAGCATTTCTGCAGCTTTTGACCACTATTGACATTTTGGGACTTTGTAAAAGAAAAATTCATTTCTCCCACCCAAAAAAGTGCTTTTTTTTTTTTTTGGACAGACAAAGTCAACATTTTGGAGTAGGAAACAATATATTCTGCACAAAATATACTGTTTCCTGTGTAAAAATGTTCCTTAGCCTGATGCATCTCCGATTCCCGCCCACCCTGCTCCACTGTTCTTAGGGACTATTGCAGCAAATCTGGACCCATTTCCACACTAGACTGTTATAGCGCTATGATTCCACTTTCAGCATCCTCTGGAATCCTGGGGTTTGCAGTTTCGGGAGGGGCCATCCGGCCCCTCCCGAAACTGCAAACCCCAGGTCCAGAGGATGCTGAAAGTGGAATCATTGCACTATAACAGTCTAGTGCGGAAATGGCCTGGGAGACCTGGGAGTGGTGAACAGGGAGCAGTAGCAGAGTTATACTACGCTGGGCATTGTTGAATATTGGCCCAAAGGTCCTCTCCTGGCCAGGCACTGGGCAACCTTAATCTTTCCAATCATATGTCTCTGTTAGTCCAGGCTGTTGGCCCTTATGGTGTTTTTGAGACCTTAACTCCTTCAAATGATAACTTTCTTAAAATGCCAATTGGGTCCCTGCACAGACACGGACATACAGTAAGACGATCAAATTCATGTGAGCACAGAGCACAGAAAGAGAGCATTGCAAAGTGGTTTGAGTGTTGCACTCCAGCTCTAAAGACCAAGGTGCAAATCCTTTTTGGATCATATTCTGGGTGGGTCACCTCACTGGGTAGGTCACATTCTCTCAACCTTGGGAGAAGGCAAAGGCAACCCTCCCCTGAACAAATTTTGTCAAAAAAAAATCCTGTGATAGGGTCACCTTTGGGTTTCCTTAAGTTGGAAACAGATTGAAGGCACACAGCAAGAAGAGTTCTTGCCCATTTCTCCAGGTAGAGCTAGGCATGGCTGCTGGTCAGAGTTGTTGGTACGAGGATAGATGGATGGAAAGACTGACTGGTCATGACTTAGAAAATAAGGGGACTGAATTTGCCAGGGGTTCTAGTCTGAACTTTACGGGATCTACCCATGGTGTAAATCCTATCACCCAAACTAAATTCTGTACAGCTCCATTGAAGTTCAGAAGAAAACCAACAGTGGTTCCGCACACACCATTAACAAGAGAGCACCAGATGCAATTTTCAGGACAAGACCTTAATGTAAGCATAGCCTGGCTAGGGTTTTGTTTTATTTTATTGATTGCTTGCTGTGCAGCTGCGTTAAGTCTCTTTGCAGCAAAAGCAGCAACAGCATCTTCATCGCAAACAGATTTATTGTGGCAAAAGTTGGAAAGACAAGAAGCAGAGAGAGGCTGGAATGGGGAAATCATAGAATCCTAGAGTTGGAAAAGATGCCAAAGGCCACTCAGTCCAACCCTGTTCTTCTGTGCAGAAGACACCACCAAAGCATCCCTTACAGATGGCCATAGAATCATAGAGTTGGAAGAGACCCCAGGGGCCATCGAGTCCAACCCCTGCTATGCAGGAACACCCATCAAAGCATTCCCAACAGATGGCCATCCAGCCTCTGCTTAAAAACCTCCAAAGAAGGAGGAGACTCCACCACACTCCATGGAGGCAGCAGCAGATTCCACAGCCGGACAGCTCTGACCATCAGGAAGTTCTTCCTGAGGTTCAAGTAGAATCTCCTTTCCTGCAGCTTGAATCCACTGCTCCTTGTCCTAGTCTCTGGAGCGGCTCCCTCCTCAACATGACATCCCATCCTCACTCAGTATAAAAACCTCCAACAAAGGAGACTCCACCACACTCCAAGGCAGCATTTTCCATTGCTAAACCACTCTAACTGTCAGGAAGTCCTTTGTAAGGTTCAGATGGAATCTCTTTCCCTATAGTTTGAAGCCTAGTCTCTGGAGCAGCAGAAAACAAGCTTGCTCCATCTTCCATATAACATCTCTTCAAATATTTGAACATGGCTATCATGTCACCACTCAACTTTCTCTTCTCCAGGCTTAGCATATCCAGCTGGCTAAGATGCTCCTCAAAGGTCATGGTTTCCAGGCCTTTGACCATTCCTGTTGCCCTCCTCTGGGCAGAAATCTTTGCACGCACACACAGAGATAAATGATGGAGACACACATTTGAAAAAGGGGATTGATGGTGACGCTCCAGCTGTGTAAAAGACGCCATGCCTCGTCTCTTCTCTCTGTTGGACTCTCATGTTGTTGCTGTTTAATGCCTTGAAGTCATTTCTGACTAATGGCAACCCTAAGGCAACCCGACCACAGGGTTTTCTTGGTTTCCAGAGTCCTAATCCAGGTGTTCAAACTCCTACACTGTGCTGGCCCTCCTCCTTCTCATGCTTCCTGCCTTAAAAAGGCTTTAAATTGCTGTGCTAAGAAACTGAGCAGGTTCTGTTTGGTCATAACCCCACTACTTGGGACCTGCAACAATGCCAACTGGGGGCCGTTAGACATCTAGAAAATCTATATGAATATCCCAGACTTTTTTCAGGTATACTGAATTTTTAAAGTTATGTATGGCCTGGGTTTTGCACAGGTGTGCAAATGTACCGTTCTACATTTTCTGTGACATTTAAGAGCTGCAGAGTTGTCTCTCTTCTGTTCCTTCATCTTTAACTAGAGTTTACAGCTGTGACTGGTTCAGACGAATTGTTTTCGTTTCTGCTCCCAGGCTCATCATGGGTTGGGCTCTTTGGTGCTTCTCGTCGGTATTTAACCTTGCTGCCATTCAGAACGGCTTCTTGAATTTCTCAGTTTTGTTGCACCTTCTTGGGGGAGTCTGATTTAATGCAGTCAGATCACAGTCTGATTTAATGCAGAGAGCCCTGTTGCTATTCATAGAATTGTTCCACTTGATTGGTTTTGGCTTTTTAATCTACATTGTTGTCGTGATACTTTAGAGAAGGGATGGAGAAGATACAGCCAGTGGCTCACGTGTGGCTCCCAAACCAATTTTTGGGGCCTCCAAGGGCTCCCACATCTCAGTTTGGAGGTAAAAAAAACCCTTATTCATAAACACAGAATCCACTCTGGTGATTTTTGAGTGAACGTGGGAGCAATTTCATTGTTTCTTTGCCCCCCCCCATAGACTATGGCCATTTCTGCACTAGACTGTTATAGTGCTATTATTCCATTTTCAACGACCTGTGGAATTCTGGGGTTTGCAGTTTCCTGGAGCCAAAGAGCTCCCTGGCTGAGAATTCTAAACTGCAAATCACAGGATTCCACAGGATGTTGAAAGTGGAATGATAGCACTTTAACAGTGTAGTGTAGAAGTGGCCAGCGTTGATCCCAGGTGGGATTTTTCTGAAATTGGATGTAACTTCTGGTTGCTTCCTTCTTTGGAGAAAGCCTTTCCTTGGCTAAAGCAAATGGAAGGAAGGCAAATCATGGTGGCATTTCATCCTCACACCCCACAGATCAGGAATATGGACAGAAGGTGTGTGATCCCCTGGTTGGGCTGGCCCCGCAGTCCCAAACCTGGGTTCCTGTCATTCATCTTGTCTTTTTACCCTCTTAATCCCTTCCTGGATTGGACATGTGAGCCTCAAGAGGACCCCCGATTGTGGACCAGTGGCTGTGTTGCTTTGGTGGGGTCACTATAGTAAGCATTGTGTCCTCTCCACCAAAGATAATGTGGACAGACAGAAGCAGTGGTGAAAACAAACAAGTGGAAGTTTATTAACACAGAAGAAGATAATACATCAACCTTTGAACTACTAAATCATATACAGCTCCTCCAAACTGCAGTCATTCCCATCTTCTGTCTGACTCTCCTGCCTCTATTCCAGTGGTTCTCAACCTTCCTAATGCTGCGACCCTTTAATACAGTTCCTCATGTTGTGGTGACCCCCAACCATAAAATTATTTATTTATTATTTACAATGCCTCCCCCCGGCAAAGGCCACCTCGCTGGCCAGGAATGGGGCGGGTGGGCAGGGAGGGCAAGAGGAGCCACACGTCTCCCTTGGGAAAAAACTCCGAGAACCCCCTCCCCCGGGCTCTGCTTCTGCTTCGCTCTCGTTTCCGCTGGGGGGGGGCAGTGTGGGAAAAGTTTCCAGAGTGTCGACCCTGGCCAGGGGGGAGGAATCCCAGCGCCTTTGTCTTTTGCGCCGGGCACAGTTCGCTCCCCCGGAAAAGCGCCGCCTTGCTGCCCCCCCACCCCTTCCACAGCGCCCCCCTCTGTGGTGAGTGGGGCAGGGGCCATGGCGAGGAGGTGGCCTGCCTCCTGTGCTGCCACCGCCCCCCCCAAGCTGGCCCATCAGACGGGAGGTTGTCCCGGTAGCAGAGAAGGGGAGCGATTTCAGTCCCTTCTGAACAGGGGGCAGGAGGACACGAGCGCGTGCCTCGCGCTTGCGCACCGCCATCAAGGAGAGAATGTAGCCTAAGACCATTGGAAATACATATTTTCCGATATTAGGCGACCCCTGTGAAAGGGTCCTTTGACCCCCAAAGGGGACGTGACCCACAGGTTGAGAACCACTGCTCTATTCCATCTGAAATCTCCCTATCTCTGTGCCAGCATCTCCCTATCCACCCTTTGACTTAGACAAGCCTCAGTTTTATAACATTTCCTCCCTGTAAGCCCTGCCTTCACAGCACTCCCTGAGCTGTGATTAGCTGCCTTCAGCCAGGCTTCCCCAGCTCCTCCCTTAACAGGGGTCGGTGGGCTGAATGGGGCACCAAGGACCTTTTTTGTAGCCCCCAGATCCCTCCAAGTTTTTTTGGCCCCAAATGGCCCCCAACCTCCCCTAGGGGATATAAAAAGCACTTTTACCACATTCCTACCCTTCCTCTTGCTGTTTTTAAGAGTAGGAGAAGGTCTTTTTTCAACAGGAAGGCCTCTCCTGGGCATAAAAGAGTCCAGAGAGGGTCAAAGACATGGGTCCTTCCGCACTATGCTGTTATAGTGCTATCATTCCCCTTTCAACATCCTGTGGAATCCTGGGGTTTGCAGTTTAGGGAGGGGCATTGAGAATTCTCAGCCAGAGAACTCTTTGGCCTCGGTAAACTGCAAACCTCAGAATTCCACAGGATGTTGAAAGTGGAATAATAGCACTATAACAAGGTAGTGCAGAAAGGCCCATGGTGAATTTACCTCCCTCCCATTTCCCCAAATGCAGCCCTGCTGAGGATGGGTTTCAAGATTGAAGAAGGCTGCTGTTCCTTTAATGGTTGCATAGAAGGTGGGATTTAAGCAAGGAATTGCTTGTTAAATAATCAGCTAAGAAGCAGTTCCTGCTGAAATTGCCTGTTCTACACATCCGCTGAAGGTAGATGATCTCTGGTTTTCATTCTGGCAACCCTTGCGGGGGATCATGGATCTGTAGACCTCAAACTGAGGGCAAGTACCAGCCAAAGGTTCTTTTTGCCCCTGGGCACAGCGTGTATAAGCAGTTCCATAGAAATCTCAGGGGATCTTTCTGCAAGTGGTCTCTCCTGCTCATTTTGGTTTGCTGATGTCGGAGGACACAGTTTAGGACAGGGGTGAGCAGAGTGTGGTCCATGGCCTGCCTTGGGCTCCTGGAACCCACTTTGGTGCCCTCCTACCACAACCCCAAAGCCCCCACTCTCATTTAAGAGAAATTATTGAAATTTTCAGATAATTTTACCCCCCCCCAAATCCTCCAAGAAAGCCTCCCAAATAAATGAAGACATGTGAAAGTAGCCACATACCACCAGTATCTCAGAATGGCATTCTATCCCACCAAGATCTCTGTGGCCCTTTTCACATGTTTTTTTTCTAGCGCTAGTGCCCCTTCAGCGCCGTGCAAATGGGAGCGTCGCTCCGTACGACGCACTCCCACTTGCACAGTGCTCAGGAGGCTGAAGCGGGGCGCGGGTGCATTTTTTGATGTTCGGCTTTAAGCCGAAAATACCCCGCCCTCGCGCAATGCTTGCGGCGCCCTCGCGTGCTTACCAGCCGTGCGGTGCGTTGGCGAGCCGGGCGGGTCATGCTTCCTCCCCGAGCGCAGCCTACAACTCCCATACTGCGCTGCAGAAGGAAGGGGCGGGGTGCTAGCTTGACGGTCACACAAACAGGAAGCGACCTGCAGTAGGAAGGAGGGGGGAAGCGGCAGCATTTCAGATGAGGCTTCTCGCACGAGACGCCCTCCCCCGTCGCGCAAACAGGTAACATGCGAAAAGGGCCTGTGTTTCTCTGCAGTCCCTCTCAAAATGGTGGCAGGAAGGTGGGGCTTACAGGGAGGAAATGTTATAAAACTGAGGCTTGTCTATGACCATTTCTGCATGAGACTGTTATAGTGCTATGATTCCACTTTCAACATCCTATGGAATCCTGGGGTTTGCAGTTCCTGAGGCCATTTTGAGAGGGACTGCAGAGGAAAATGGAGTTATTTGGGCTTAATGGAGGGCTCAGCCTGTAAGACAGAGCTTGGCCTCTGGTTGCCATGTAGTTGCCCACCCCTGATTTATGAGATCTTCTTAGGCTCTGGCAGCCTCCCAGCTGGAGACCTAACCCATCATCTCTTTCTCCACCATCCTGTTCTCTAAAGATCTGTTTTTGTCTTCTTTCTTTCTCAGTGGCATTGGACTGGCCCGGGCTCACTTTGAGAAGCAGCCGCCCTCCAACCTCAGGAAGTCCAACTTCTTCCACTTCGTGCTCGCCATGTACGACCGGCACGGGCAGCCCGTGGAGATCGAGAGGACGTCCTTCATTGACTTTGTGGAGAAGGACAGAGTAAGGAACCAGAGAGGTCATGCTGTCCTTTCTCCTCCTTCCCCTTGAAAACTGACAACATGGGGAAGAATCCACACGGCACAGTTAGAGCAGTTTGACCCTCGTTATTGGCCTAGGCGTCATCCTATGAAATCCTGGGATTCGTAGTTTGGCATAGAATTCTTTGCTACTTGATCACTCCAGTCTGCTCCTCTGAATGACAGCACTCAAACTTTCTGGGAAAGAGAGTTCTACATTCCCCCTGAACTATAAATCCCAGGATTCTGTAGGAAAGAGCTCTCTTGAGCTTGGAGAAGAGAAGACGGAGAGGTGATATGATAGCCATTTTCAAATATCTGGAGGGACAGGACAGGATCAAGCAAGCTTGTTTTCTGGTGCTCCAGAGACTTTCCGCAGGACACTCTTATAGCGCGATTATTCCACTTTCAACCTCCTAGGGAATCCTGGGGTTTGCAGCTTCAAGAGGGGCCGGCTGGCCCTTCTCGAAGCTGCAAACCCCAGGATTCCCTAGGAGGTTGAAAGTGGAATAATCGTGCTATAAGAGTGTCGTGCAGAAAAGCCTAGGAGACAGAGATTAAAAGGAACTTCTTTGCTATAAGAGCTGTTTGACAGTAGACTAGGTTGCCTTGGATAGTGGTGAACATCCTTTTTTTGAGGATTTCGAACATAGGTTGGATGGACATCTTTCAAGAGTGCTTTAGTCATGTATTCTTGCACAGCAGGGAGTGGTGCTGGTCCCTTCCAGCTGTAAGAGTCTGTGATTATTTGATTCTATGAGAGGTAAAGTGGTATCAAACTGCTATAACTGTGCTGTATAGATTCACCCCAGGTCTGAGGTGTCCAATCTGAAGAACCATCACAGGGAAACTGTGTGTTTTATGTGGTACGAGCCATGCCTTTTCCTTCTCATACTAACTTTTTCGGTTCTAGGTGTTATCCCAAAATGACCTAATTTCTAGGATTTTTTCCCCGGTGATGTGGGATTATGCAGCATGAAGGGCAGCAAGAGGACACAAGCCATCCCATTTTATGTTGGTTTCTGTAGTTTGAGGCTTCTTTTAGCCAAAAAAAATGCTATTTTTTTTTGTGCATGAGGTTATCAAACTCTCTGGGGCTACCCAAGGAAAAGCAGTATCTTTTTTTAGTGACCAGCTCCACCAAAGAATTATATTCTCTGTGCTTCTTCAGCATCTTGTCTGGGATTTATCTGAACATGGTTATTTCGTTGTCATTTATTTTAAAGCCTTTTCTTAAAGTAGACTCTCAATATTTCATCTCTGAGACACTTCTGTGTGAATCAGACGATCCCTTCTCATGGGAGTTTATTCCTCTGTGCATAGGCAGAATTTTGCTTCTATAGTCCTTCCATCTCCTTGCCAAAATGTTCAGGAGCAGTATTTATGAGATCTGCTGGCACTTTTAAAATAGTCTGCTTAAAATCATCCAGCTCTTCTGGAACAGCTCTTAATCTAATTTGAGCCTGCCTTGTTTTTAAAATCAATCAACATTATTCTGTCTTGAATTCTTTTTCCATATCCTGCCTTAAAATAACAATTCCCTTCAAGTTATCAGATATTCTTTGTGCATATTTGCTTGCAGCGTATGTAAGATTTTGAGCAGATGCAATGATCTAAAAATTGGCCATTTTTTTAGCAGTTTTTGAGGGCTTTGGGGAGTCTCCTGAGAGGTGATTTGGAGACGTGTGCAGCCCCCAGAGTTGTTTGGGGGAATGTATATGTGTCCCATAGGCTGCACCTTCCCCCTCCACAAGGTGTAAAAGATACAGGTTCTTGTTGTTCCCTTCTTTCCACCTTCTTTTAGGAGCAGAATGGAGAAAAAACCAACAATGGCATCCACTACCGGTTACAGCTGCTGTACAGTAATGGTAAGTATGTTTTACCCAGTACCAGATTAAATACCCTAAAGGCACCAGATTCCGTCTGATCTTGGAAGCTAAGCAGGGTCAGCACTGATTAATACTTGCATAGGAGACCGCCAACAAATACCAGGTGCTGTGAGGCTCTATTTCAGAGGCAAAACCACCACTGAATATTCCAAGCCTAAGAAACCCTAGAAAATTCAGGGGATTGCCATAAGTTGATAGGTGACTCAAAGGCACATCCACGCACAGGGCTTAAATACCTAACAGCACCAGGTCGTGTCTGATCTTGGAAACTAAGCAGTGTCGCCTCTGGTTAGTACTTGGATGGGAGATCACCAATGAATACCACATGGAGCAGGCTATGTTTAAAAGGAAGGAACTGGCAAAACCACCTCTGAGTGTTCCTTGCCTAAGAGAACCCTAGGAAATTCATGGAGGTCTCCAAAGATGACAGGCGACTTAAAGACACACATGCACACACACATACACACACACACACACACACACACAAAATCTAGCCCATTGGCGCCTAGCCAGAAGGTGGATGCAACTTGAGGGCACATATACACCCCCCATAGATTAAATATTTATGTTGGGTCAGAAGGAAAATCTCACATGATTGGGCTGCAAACACTTGGACACCTCACCTCACAAAACTCCTGCCCTGCTTCTCCTGTTAGTGCCTGAGTGATCGGAGAGAAATGCTCAGGGTCATTGTGGTATTGTAGAAAGGTGCTGGGGCTGTAGTTTCCCATAGTTCATCCTGTGTCTCTGGGGAGACCCCCACTTCCCCAGATCTCTGTTGTGCCCTCATGAGGAAGTTCCTTGTGTAATTAATTTATTCATCCATATTCATCCTTCCTTTTGGCTCCACAATAGAGTCCTCCTGGTGGCTAGTAATATTAGTCTCTTTCATGACTGTATCAGTTGGACAACACTTTAATGACCATGGGTCCATCTTATGGAACTCTGGAATTTGTGATTTCATGAGATGTTCAGAAACTCCTGGCAGAGAACTCTACTGCCAGGATTCTCAACATTTTGGACTTCAACTCTAAGAATCCCTTACCATGTGCCGTGCTGACTAGTGTTTCTGGGAACTGAAGTCCAGAGCAGCTGGAGAACCAAAGGCTGAGCACCCATTCCTCTAGACTCTCACCACACTAGAAATCCCAAGATCCTGTGGGATGCAGCAGTTGCAAATTAAAATGGTGTCAGTGTGCTATAACTATGGCTCTTTTCGCACTTTACCTTCGCCGTGGCGGTGGGGGGGTGCTTGCGCAAGCAGCCATTTGCGCGAGCCGCTCACGGCAGCCCTTCTACCTCCTGCAGCTGTTTGCCAGTCGCGCGAGCGTTGCACAAATGCCCTGCCCCTTCCTTCCGCAGTGCAGTCTGGGAGCTGTAGGCTGCGCTGGGGAAGGAAGCGTGACCGGCCCGCTCGTCCGACGCACCGCACGCAGGTAAGCGCGCAAGGGCCCCAGGAGCATTGCGTGACCGCGCAGTATTTTCAGCTCCCAGCTGAAAATAAGAAAATGTGCGCGCGTCCCGCTTTCGGCTCGTGAGCATCGCTTGAATGGGAGTGCGTCGTATGGACTGACGCTCCCATTCATGCGACGCTCAAGGGGCCCTCGTGCTACAGAAACTGCGTGCAAAAAGGGCCTCTGTTCTGTGACATGAAACAAAACTCAGCTAAAGTATTCAAAAAAGTTTGCTGCCATCGTTTCATGGCAGATGTGAGGAGAACCGGGGAGGTTACCACAAGGACCCCTCATTTTCAGTGATGTAAGAGCTGTTCTCTTTCTCTCTGCCTTTTGGAACGCTGGGAACTGTAGTTGTGGTGGAGATACAGGAATTAAGGATCCCAAATGCTCAGTAGATGATGGAGGGTCCCAGATTGGGGAAAGTTTCTCAAGACCCATGCAGAACTATAATTCCCAGAAACCATGATGGCAGGAAAATCAGAATGGCAGGTAAAGCAGTATAAAACCAATGCAAGTTTATAGTGTAGATATGCCTAACCGATCAACAGAAGGATGGCTTATCAACACATCCTTTTCTTTTCATCACAGCCCTTGCTTCCCCTCTGCACAGTGGCCATGCTGGCTGAGGCATTCTGGGAGCTCTAGTTCTAAAGAGTAACTTTTCCAAGCTCTCTGTTTTTGCAACTCAAAGAGTCTCCACGTTTCCTCTCCCTTTTGTGTCTCTGCAGGGCTTCGAACGGAACAAGACCTCTACGTTCGGCTGATTGACTCAATGTCCAAGCAGGTAATGGTGTCCGGTGCTGGGAAGGGTGGGACGGGGAACATTTTTGCAGGCTTGGCCAGACTGGGCAGGGAAGGAAGCATTTTCCCCCCAACATCTTTGGAATACTGCCACTTAGGTCACAATTAGCTGCAGGCAAGACCAGTGTGAAAGTGGGTGGATTTTATGCAGTTTTAGAAAAAGCAACTTCTTGGGGGACTACAGGGTCCCAAAACTGACAGTCCTGAAAACTTGGGTGACTTATTTATGGGACTACGACTCCCAGAATCCCTCAACCAGCATGGCCACTGTCTGGGGGAAAATTGGGGAGATGTAGTTTCTAAAATAATTTTTCCAAGGTCTGTATAACAATAACAGTAAACTGGGATGTTTTCCTTCACTGGTTTTCCTCCTTTCTCCTCCCTGACATGTCGTTTGTCTTTGCTCTTTGCATAAGAGCTTGGAAAAGTTAATTTTGAGGATGGCAGCTCCCAGCACCTTGATGCAAAACTTGGAACAGATAATGTGGGAGACCACAGGTCCCAGAATCCTGGAGGTAGTGTAGACAGCAACCTAGGGAAAACTGAGACTTTCCCTCCACCAAAATAACTTTTCCCAACTCTGGTTTGCTTTGCTTCTAACCCTATCCCTTTGAGGGAGAACCCCAAGAGAAACAACTCCACTCTTACAAATAATAGGAAAATGCTTCATTAAGCAGCACCCTCATTAATCAACACCATTAAACAGGGAGGGGGGTGGCTGTCGGTGGTGTTGGTGTGGATGTGGATGGCACAGGGGAGGCCTTTGCTGTTTAGCATCTACTTAGCACTTAGTGCATAACACTGTTTGGAACACAAAAATATCATGCACCTTCTCCAGGGGCTACACTTGGGGTTGTCTGCTTTGGGCTAAACTTTAAAGTCAACACAATCAGTGGCTCTGCACCAAGGCAACTGACGTCTATGACAAGAAAGGCTAAATTCTATAACTCTTAGGTATAGATTCTGTAACTCTTACCTTAATCAGAGGTAGCCAAAGTCTCAATGGTCAAATGGGCCCAGAATGTGGGACATCCAATTGAACTACAAATTTGGGAGAGAACATGGAAAATGGATATAAAATCTACCCCAAATTTAAATTTAAGGGAATCATAGGATCATAGAAATGTAGAGTTGGAAGAGACCCCAGGGGCCATCCAGTCTAACCCCCTGCTAGGCAGGACACCCATCAAAGCACTCCCAAAAGATGGCCATCCAGCCTCTGCTTAAAAAACTCCAAAGAAGGAGAAGACGCCACCACACTCCATGGTGGCAGCAGATTCCACGGCTGGACAGCTCTGAGCGTCAGGAAGTTCTTCCTCAGATTCAGGTGGAATCTTCTTTCCTGCAGCTTGAATCCATTGCTCCTTGTCCTGGTCTCTGGAGCAGCAGAAAACAAGCCCATTCCCTTCAAATATTTAAACATGGCTATCATGTCCCCTCTTAACCTTCTCTTCTGCAGACTAAACATCCCCAGCAATCTAAGTCGATCCTCATAGGGCTTCATGGCTTCCAGGCCGCTCACCATTTTGGTCGCCCTCCTCTGGACTTGCTCCAGCTTGTCAATACCCTTCTTGAATTGGGATGCCCAGAACTGGACACAGGATTCCAGATGAGGTCTAACCAAAGCAGAGTAGAGTGGTACCAGTACCTCCCTCGATCTAGACACCATACTCCTATTGATGCAGCCGAGAATTGCATTGGCTTTCTTGGCTGCCGCATCACACTGCTGACTCATGTTCAGCTTGTGGTCTATGAAGACTCCTAGATCCCTTCCACACGTACTGCTATCCAGCCACGTGTCCCCCATCCTATATTTCTGTATTCCATTATTTCTGCCTAAGTGTAGGACCTTACACTTCTCCCTGTTGAATTTCATTTTGTTCGCCTTGGCCCAGCTCTCCAATCTATCCAGGTCATTTTGAATTTTGATCCTGTCCTCTGGCGTATTAGCAACCCCTCCCAATTTGAGTCCCCTCAGGGAGAAAAGCAGGATGAAAATAAAGATAATAGTAGTAGTAGTAGTAGTAGTAGTAGTAATAATAATAATAATAATAATAATAATAGTAATAATAATAATTCAGTGAGAATGGACCTTTAACCCCAAAATTGCTGGTGTAGGTTCCTCCCATATCTGCCTGCCTGGAGATAGCACAAGATTGGAAAACAGAAAACAATCTGTTGCCGTTGTTGAAATGAGGAAATAGATTATTATCCTTGCTTTTGATGGAAAAATGTGCATGTCAAATACATGAATTAAGAAACAATGCAGACAAATCTGAACATTAAACCGTATGGCATCCATTTATATCATTTGTGAACACTAGTATTCAACCTCCACAATATCATTTGGATTTGTGGAAGGATTTACTAATAAAAAAATCTAAGCGCTCTCTCTCTCTCTCTCTCTCTCTCTCTGTTTTTGATTAATGTACCTTGGTTCATTTGTGTCTATGCCTCCCTTATTCATCAGGTGTTCATTTCACTCTGGAACTCTCCATGGGCTGTGTGGTGCTAATTATTAATGTTTGTTTCTTTAAATTTATACTGTATAAAGTTATTAAAGATGAATACTTTCCCTTTTTTATTAAAAAAAAAGACCTATATGATGACATTCAGTGTGTTGGAACTGTAAAACCCTTTCCTTCTCTGTGGCCTTTTCCGCACGACACTCTTTTAGCGCAATTATTCCACTTTCTACCTCCTAGGGAATCCTGGGGCTTGCAGCTTCGGGATTCCCTAGGAGGTTGAAAGTGGAATAATCACGCTATAAGAGTGTCGTGCGGAAAGGAAGTGGGTCTAACAAGTCATGAACCAGAGTCTTTTTTTTGTTTGTTTGTGTGTCTGTGTATTTGTGTTTTAACAACCTCTTCAAAAAACTCAGTCGGGTTCCAATATTTAGTCAAATCACTTCAATGAATTAAATTGAAAAAGCACCTATCCTGTTAAATGTTTGTACACAGGCATATTATGTAGGGGACCTTCTCTGTGTGTATTAATCTGGATTCTTGAATCAGGGACTGAAACCATTTGTAGCCCCCCAAAGCTGCTGTCGAAGGCCAGTGAGCATTCCACATCTGTACCCGATTTTTTGTAAATTTGGAAACAATTTTGTGATGTTTTGCTGCAATCAGGCCATTTTAGCCCTAGGACAGGCCTTTAAAAATAACAGAAAGTAAACCAAAAGATGAATTCCTATTTACTTCCTGGGTAGAAGAAAGCTTTTCCTGGGACTAAAAACAGTCTGCCACTAACGTTACCTGTCACCTGAAATCTCTCCTTCTCTCCTCGGTTTTTAGGCAATCATCTATGAGGGGCAAGACAAGAACCCAGAGATGTGCCGCGTATTGTTGACGCATGAGATCATGTGCAGGTGAGCACTGCCACTAAGACCCTCCTCTTTTTCATCTAACCATGAATTGTTATTGTATTTATTGAACCTACCTGGAGCACCTCTGGAAGGATGTCGGAAAAGATGCTAGAAAGAACAACCAAGATGATCAGGAGATGGAGAACTCCCCTTTGAAGATCAGTTTTCTTGCAGCTGAGAGTTATGAGATAGAGTTCTGGGGGCAGATTCCTCTCCTCCCAATGGCACCTGCAAGCGCCAATTGAGAGCATGGCCACTCTTATCTCTAATCATTGATCAATGATTAAAGATAAGAGTGGGCACTCTTCCTGCCAATAGCTGAGGGGAACTTAGGGTAGGGTAAGGAGCTTACAAGGGAGTTCGGCAGGCCACATGGGGAACCTTCATGTGCCAAAGTTTTCCCCATTCCTGCAGTAAAGGTTCCTTAACTGAAGTACAATCAGCACAACTTCTCATAATATTTGATCAGTGTCACCCAGTGATTGGCAAGAGTCATTCTTCAGAGCATGCACAGATAACAGATTTTGCATCCACAGAATCTGAGGATCATCTTGGCTTTTGTGTGTCCATGTGTCCAGAAGGGACAAAGAAGTAGAAATCTGGGTTCAGTGGACCTTTGGTCTAGTCTAACAAGGCAGTGGTCTAACAGAGGTATTTTGTGTTCTTGTCTACCCCATAACATCAGTTCTATAACCTGTTGTTGTTTCTCCCTTGAAAAGCACAACACAAAACCACATTATTATTAGCCTATGGTTCTTATGTAGCATTGCTTAAGCTAAAATCTGATTGTTAGCTCAATTGTTGGATTCAACCTATTGGACTGGTGAAACATAGAAAAGTAAAGGAAGTACCTGTTGCTTAAATAGGTGAGCTCTGGTCAGAAATTACAACTAGATTGAAGCTGTGAGTGGGAATCCTTATCTTTAGAATGCCTAAAATACCTTATGTATGTTCATGGTTGTCCACGCTCAATACAGGGTCAGGGAGAAGCCAGGGAAGCAATGACCAGAATGGGCAGATGTGCAAAGACAGGTTGAAATTCTCCAGGTGGGCTACACCAGTATAATTATGCTGGCATAGGTAGTAGGGGGGCAGGAGTTAAAAAGACCCAAAATGCAGAAGGAGGAAGTAAGGCACTGGAGAAGTGCCCCATAGCTGGAAAATTTTATCTGGAATTCCTCATCCACTGCTGTGTGATCCTGGAAAAAGAGCAGCTGCTGATGCAAATTGAGTATCCCTTACTTGAAAGGCTTGGGACCAGAAATGTTCTGTATTTCTGGTTTTTTCCAGATTTTGGAATACAGTACCTTCTTGGAATAGCCTCACATCTCATTCCTTTGCTTCTTGTGTTGTGTATGAGACGCGAGACTTGTGAGAGACTGAGGATCTGTGAAATGATGGGAATTCAAGCATAGTGCTTGGCATATATCCATGCCTCCTGCCATTTCACATATCCTCAGTCTTTCCCTTTTTGCCGCGAGGCGCCTGCTTTCACCTTTGAGGTGGTAGCTGAAGTGCTCTTGCTTGTTCATCTCTCAGGTCCTCGGTCTGTCCCTTTTTGCCTCCAGCTGTCCACTTGTACCTTTGGGGCGATGGTGGCAACAAACAAGCAGCCAACACCTTGAAGGCAGAAGCAGGCACTGGTCACAAAACGTCTTGGGTTTGGGAGGTTTTTGAATTTCAGATTTCCGGATAAGGGAGACTCAACCTTTATAGTGTACCAATAATATTCTGGCCAGAGAAAATAGTGCTACTAGTGCATTGAGTGGCCATAAATTCTAATCATGTATTTTTTAGAAAAAAAATGAAGGTTCACATCTGACATCAGGATTGTGTAGGATAAATGTCCAAACTGAGAGTAATGCATTAATTATGCTGTGCAATCTATGTGTTGAATGGCAGGGTTGCACAACATAACCAAAACACCAAATCTGCAGCTAAATGCACAACTAAATATGCATGCACTTCCATACTCAATCCTCAGTCTTTTGCTTTTTGCTGCCACTGCCCACTTCTACCTTTGAGGTGTTGGCTGCAGCGCTTTTGCTTGTTCATCTCTCATGCATCCATACTCCGTGCACATAGATATGCAATGGCACCAAATGCACAACTCTGCATCCAAAACCTTGAAGAGAGTGGACATTCTGCATTGGACAAAGATGTCCAGCCGCTTCTGTTAGGATACTTATTCATGCGTAAGTCACCAATGTGATTCTGCCCTAGACTCCCACCATTGTGATCACGAGGAAGAGGGCATGAAGCGAATTGGAAATTATCTCTGATGTATGCACGCATGGAGGCTTCAGGCTAAGCAGCAATCCCATGGTAAAAAACTGGAGGCAAACCTGTAGCGAGGGCCAGTGTGATGTAGTGGTTTGAGCTTTGGGCTACAACTCTGGAAACCAGGGTTCAAACACCACTTGGACATGGAAACCCACTGGGTGATCTTGAGCAAGTCACACCCTCTCAGCTTCAGAGGAAAACAAAGGCAAACCCTCTCTGAACAAATCTTGCAAGACAGTTTATCTTAGGGTCATCGTAGGTCAGAAACAAGAGGAAGGCACACAACAAGAAACCAGTGGTATAGTGTTCACAGTTACCAGTCAAGTTCTTGGCCTGGAAAACCAGGGTTGAGCTGAATGGCTCTTGTGGTCTCTTCCTGCTCTACAATTCTATCTCACTCATCCTTGTGGCAACGTGAAGCAGCCGTGTACCAGAAAGACAGGTCAGTCAGATGTGCTGAAGGTTGGGAGCGTTCCCTTTGCTCTCCTCAAGATCCCTGGTGTCCCATTAACGCCTGCCTTGTTTACGACACTCCCGCTCGGTGTTTGTGCAAATTAGCCCGGCTGCCTTGGAGCCAACTTGCATGGCTAATTGATCTCCAGGAACCTCGCTAACGATCATGGGGGCTAAGGGAATAGATGGCAGGGTTTGGTGGGGAGGACATGGGGCGGTGCGGAGAGGAAGGCAGCTGGTCTCAGGCACCCTCGGCTTTTGTTTATGTAGCCGTGGGTGGAATTGCAACTCGCCCATTGGGAGACAGAGGTGAATTTAGAGCTTGCGGTTGTTTATCCGATTACTTATTAATTATATTTAACGCAAGCGGTGACACCTGGGAGGATGATAAAAAGTTGAGATTGGAGAGAGAGGTCTTGAATGTCATGGTGCTCAAGCACACAGTGTCCTAAATAGAGATGCTCTCCTGGGGAAGAAGAAAACAGTTTTCTCTTTTTTCTGCATCTGTGATGGTGTCACAGTAGCCCAAAGATCTATACTGAAACCAGGATTTCCAGATCTCAGGGCCTGACTCCTCCTTTCCAATCCTCAGGGTGAGGAAGACTCATCTCAGGGCAAGAGACTGTCTTGTAAAGTATTTGTGCATGTGTATATGTGTGTGTTCATTCCACAATTACTAACTTGCTATTTTTTATTTGGATCGCAAAACTGTGCATAGAATCATAGAATCCTGGAGCTGGAAGGGACCCCAAGGGCCATCCAGTCTGGCCCCCTTCTGCCATGCAGGAAGACACCATCAGAGCCCTCCCAACAGATGGCCACCCAGCCTCTGTTTAAAAACCTCCAAAGAAAGAGACTCTACCACACTCCATTGAGGCAGCAGCAGATTCCACTGATGGATAGCTCTGACTGTCAGGAAGTTCTTCCTAATGTTTAGGTGGGATCTCTTTTCCTGTAGTTTGAAGCTACTGTTCTGTGTCCTAGTCACTAGAGCAGCAGAAAACAAGCTTGCCCCATCTTCCATATGGCATCCCTGGCTTTCATGTCACCTCTTAATCTTCTCCATGTTAAATATCTCCAGCTTCCTCAGCTGCTCTTCATAGGGCATGGTTTTCAGACCTTTTATCATTTTGGTCACCCTCCTCTGGATATGCTCCCATCTTGTCAATATCCCTCTTGAATTGTGGTGCCCAAAGCAGAATACAGTGATACTATTGCTTCCCTCAACCTAGATACTGTATTCCTACATGAAAGCCAACGCAATTCTTGGTTGCATCAATAGGAGTCTGGTGTCTAGATCGAGGGAGGTGATAATACCACCCTATTCTGCATTGGTTCGGCCTCATTTGGAATCCTGTGTCCAGTTCTGGGCACCTCAATTCAAGAAGGATATGGACAAGCTGGAGCATGTCCAAAGGAGGGCGACCAAAATGGTGAAATGTCTGGAAACCATGCAGCCCTATGAAGAGTGCTTAGGGAGCTGGGGATGTTTAGTCTGCAGAAGAGAAGGTTAAGAGGGGACATGATAGCCATGTTTAAATATTTGAAGGGATGTCATGTCAAGGAGGGAGCAGGCTTGTTTTCTGCTGCTCCAGAGACCAGGACAAGGAGCAATGGATTCAAGCTGCAGGAAAGGAGATTCCACCTGAACCTTAGGAGGAACTTCCTGATGGTCAGAGCTGTCCAGCATGGAATCTGCTGCCTCAATGGAATGTGGTGGAGCCTCCTCCTTCTTTGGAAGTTTTTAAGCAGAGGCTGGATGGCCATCTGTTGGGAATGCTTTGATGTGTATTCCTGCATAGCAGGTGGTTGGACTCGATGGCCCCTGGGGCCTCTTCCAACTCCATGATTCTATTGATACAGCCTAGAGTTGCATTGGCTTTTTTAGCTACCACATCACACTGTTGACTCAAGTTCAGCTTGTGGTCTGCTATGATTCCTGTGGTAGATGCTTAATGCATCATGCTTAATGGCATCACTGGAACCTGCCCCCTGTGACATGACAAGAATTGCATCCCTTAGTCTCAGGTTCAGGGCTTGGAATCTCAAGGCCTGGGATAGTTCTGACCTGGCCACTCTAATTGATATGGTGGCATTGTTTCTGGGGGGAGAAAATCACCGTACCCATAAGACCTTAAGAGACCTGAAGCTGGAGTAGGTCAAGACCTATCTGGACTAGCATCCTGTCCTCACAATAGCCAGCAGTTTCCAATTGCCCTTGGAAAGCTCACCAGCAGGAGAAGAAGAAGAATCATCCCTTTCTCCTTCTCAAGGAACTCAAGGGAGGCCTGAGCACAGAACGGACTCATTGAATCAATGGGATTTACCTATATATTGACTCATGATTCAACAGGAATGTTCCAGTTGAGACTAACGATAGGATTCAGGGCAAAAGTCACACCTCTCCCATGTTCCTAGTCCTCAGTATTAGCATCCTGGGATATACTGTCCCTGTGCAGGGAGGATTCATTCTCCCCATAAGGAAAGTTGTGCTGGATCACACTAAAGATCTGTACATTCCAGCCTTATATTTCCCACGGTGGGCAACCAGTTGCCGTAGTGGGGGACCCTGCAAACAATACTGGAGTGGCTGAAAGTCCACTTCAGTTTTTGAGAAATGTGCCATTTTTTTTTTTGGTCATTCAACTGTATGTGTTTGTACGTGCAATCTGTTTAAAAGATGCTATTCCTGGAGATTTTCAGAAGAGGCAATATACTTTTTCCTCTCCCTTTTGGCCAGAAACCGGGTGGTTTGGTATTGTTGAGAAGGGACGAGAGCTTGGTATATATGCACAGAGAAAGGTTTTGTAGCATTTACGGACCAGTCTAGGGTGCTTACTCACAAGAGCCGGAATGCTTGTTCTCCACGAGAAAACATGTTACAGTGTGGTGAAAGGAAGCTGTTCGCGTGAAACGGATTCCCGTGAGCTGTGTCACTGCTTTGAGTTGGCATGAAAGCCATAGCTGGGGTGAAGATATGCTCACACAGACACATTGTCTCTTAAAGTTTCTGCCTTTGTGTAAGATGCATGTGGAGTGGCCTTATGGTCACTACAGAAAAGTTATGCTCTTTGCGCGGACAGTAAACCATGTCCCTTTATTTCCATGTTTTTGTTCTGAACATCACTGGAGAGGTTGTTGTATGCCTTCAAGTTTTATCAGACTTGTTGTGACCCTAAGGTGAACCTATCATGGAATTTCCTGGGGCTGAGAGTGGATGATGTGCCCAAATAGAATGACCCCATACAATTTGGGGGCAACTCAGAAAGATGATTTCACCAGGTCAGACTTGATCGAAAAATGCCAGGTTGGTGAGGCTCATTCTTTAATTTTCTGAGTTGTTTCTGAGGAATTTAGGTGTGGCAGATATTTTCTCTGTTTCTCACAAAGAGATCCAAACTGCAGTTTTATTATCCAGAGGCCTTTGGGGTTTAAAAATATTTTGAGACAATTCTTGTACAGCCTGGACAGAATTGTTAATTTATTTTAATTTGTTGTTGTTCTAGCAACAGGCGTGGGAATCATGCAGTTTTCCAGATGTTATTGGACTGCAAGTCCCAGAAGCACCCAGCCAGCACAGTCAATGGTGAGGAATGATGGAAGTTACAGTCCCAAAAATATCTGGAGGGCAACATGATTCCCAGCCCTGTTCCAATCTACAGCAAAGGGGTGTCTATAGATGTTATCTTTGTTATTCTTTCTTTTGTGCCATAAATCGAACCCTTAACAATTAAATATCCAATTGTGATGCCACTATTAGCAGTAAAGCTGGGCTTGATACAAGGGAATAAGAGCATGCCTTGGTTTGGAGACAAAAATGAACACAGAACTAGATTGGTCCAGTGGCTGTTTTCTGCCTTCGGCGTTCATTCCATAACAATTATGATAACGATGCTAAATCAGTTGCAGTCATATTCTTGCAGTACCCTCTGGGCTTATGGCTGGACTGGATCAGAGTTTGGAAACGTTACTGGAAATATCTCCCACCTGGGCTCCCCAATTTTTTCTTCTGTCCCTTAGAAGCCAAGATGACTAAACTGAGGCTGTTGTACTTTGGACATATCATGAGATGTTGCAGCTCACTGGAAAAGATTATAATGTTTGGTAAAATGGAGGGCAATAGGAAGAGAGGGAGGAAGCATTAGAATTGGATTGACTCAGTCAAGGAAGCCATGGTTCCTCTGAATTGCAAGACAGTGCAGGACAGTAGATGGTCAGAGCTCCTGGAGATCTCTGGCACATAGGGATGCCATAAATCAGAGTTGACTTGATGGCAAAATTAAAATAAAATAAAATAAAAATCTATAACTACTAGGCCATACCTCCTTTGACTTAGTCCCTTAAGTGCGATGTGTGTGTGTGTGATCCAGAGCTTGGAAACCATGGGGAGTTTTTGGACTACCAGTTCCAGAATCCCCCACTAGCCATACTAGCTCCGGGATTTGGGAATTGTCACGATTGTGCACCTTGTTGTTATTTGCTGTTAAGTTGACTTTACCTTATGAAGTCCTTCTGAATGGGAGAGCCCCAGGACCTCAACGACTGACCTCCTCAGGTTTGGCAAATACAGGTTTGGCAAGGACAGCTGTACCTGTTCACCTGTAGTGTGATCTCCTTTTCCTACTGCCTTCCAGCTTCCTCAGCATTACCATCTTGTCCAGCAAGCCGTGTCTTCTCAAGATGTGTCCAAAGTATGACAGTCTCAGCTGAGTCATCTTAGTTTGTAGGGAGAGTTCAGAGCACCTGTAAAGGTTCATCATCCAGGGGCTCCCATGGGTTGAGAGCAATAATCAAACAACAGCAACTCTCATAATTTTCCCCAAGGGAGGAGTCATGGTTCTTCCTTCTCCTCTTCCTCATTCAGCTTCCTATTTGACCGTCCTCTTCCAGCATCTAGCAGAGCTTCAGAAGGGAGGTAGCACCATGTTTCCACTTGCTGCTTGGATTGGGGCTTGAAAGCTTGCAAGGGAATGGGAAAATGAAGATTGTGGCAGAGAAGGGAGGGTCCAATGATGTCCTCTTGTCCAATATCCCCCTCCCCAAATCTTCAGCCAGCTCTTCTGCAAAGCAGCTGGTGGCTTGCATTTCTTCGGGGCGGTGAATTGCCTCCAGGTTTCATTATGAAGAGCTATCCCACATGTTGGACCATAGCTGCAAATTAGGTTCGGCACTTTGATAGCAACTTTAATGTTTGGGCTGAATGCCATTGCTTTGCCACGTACACTTACGTTGGAGTTGCTGCTGAGCATCATCAAAGAAAGGCCTGCCGTTGTTGTTACCATCATCATCAGCAGCAGCAGCAGCATTTATTTATTTATTTATTTATTTATTTATTTATTTATTTATTTAGCACCATCTGTGTACTTCACATTTTACAAGTAAAACAACCAAAAAACAGTGGATCCTACCAAAGACATACAATCTAAAATATATTCACACACAATAAAGGAAGGAATAATAAAACTACATCATACTATTGTAGAACTAATTATCCAGACAAAATATTTTAAAAATGCAACATAATGAAAGCAAATTAACAAGTACATATAATCCAGCCATACAAAATTATAAAGCAATATTAAACTAAAATGCCAGAAGCTTTTGAAAACAAGGTTTTTAATTGAGATTTAAAAATAATGAGAGAAGAGCAGCCCGCAAATGTTCAGGGAGGCAATTCCAAAAGCATGGAGCAGTGAGTCAGGAAGGGAAAGGCCAAGAAAACTCTTGGGCGGGCCGAGAAACCTAAGATGCCTAGAATTCAGATCGTGAGCAGGCAGGTAAAAAGAAACAAGGACTGAAAGATAGCAGGAGCTGGGTTTTATAGGACTTTGAACAGGGAGCTTGTATTGAATCCTAGGAGGAATGGGCAACCAATGAAGAGATATCAGGCACCCATTTGTTTCCAAGCCATACGCCTCCATGCTTTGGTTTAATTGGCACAAATATTTAATTGGCACAAAGTATAAATTATATGGCTGGAAAGGCCATGTGAAAGGTACACTGGCTGGGAATACATTCAAGGTGATCTCAACATGACCAGACCATAAAATTAGTCAAGAAAACCTGACTTAATGGCTCTGAGCTAATTCTATCAACTGCCCAACCTTACAAAACAATAAGGTACCCAAGTGCGGAGGCAAGGACCCCTGCTGTTTGCATTTCCTATCAAAGCCTGGTTCAGAAACCCCATTCACCCAAGACATTGAAACCATTAGAATCATCCAGACTCCATTGTCTATGTTGCAACTCCCATTGTCACTAGGCTGGGAGAACGATCAACTCACATTCCTTCAGGGAGAGAAATAAACCCTTGGTTTTGAGAAGTCACATGCAGTCAGATGAAATGTTGGACCCCACTATGTCGCCCTGAATCCTTATCTGGTCTGCCCATAGACAGAAGTCTAAGCCACATTTCAACTTCTTCACTACTGTTCTGGACTGGTAATTATAACCCCAAATCCTCAGTCTCTCTAGCCATTATTTTTCCTCCCTTTATCCTTCAGTTAGGTCTTGTGTGGATGTTTGACTATTTGTATTTTGTGTGCCTGCATGAGTGAATTCACCCCAATAAAAACCTATTTTTAGTTTACTTTTGAATCTCTGGCAGGTTCTTTTCCTGCATGAGCTCATAAACATTGGTAAAAGAGGTCTCACTAAGTTCACCCCTTCTTGTTAGCCTCCTGATTTTGAGCTAATTCATTCCCCACTTTTGCAAGAGGTATCTGGCATCGTGGGGTGGCCCTTGTGACAAGAAGTTTGGGGGCAGCACATTTGTGGCCCAATGGTGTCCAATCCAAGGGACAACTATGACACTAGAGGGACAAAATCTGCACTCATAACATCAAAGGAATCTCACAGAAAAGCTACAAAGGTGCGTTTAAGACAGCAAAAGAAGTGGGCAAGTGTGGAGTGTGAACAAGCACACACACACACAAAGGGAGCCGTGGTGGCACAGTGGTTGAATGCCAGTACTGCAAGCCACAAGGTTGTGAGTTCGATCCTGCCCGGCTCCAAGGTTGACTCAACCTTCCATCCTTTCGCAGGTCGGTAAAATGAGTACCCAGCTTGTTGGGGGCATGTATAGAAATGTTTCGAAATACATGCTATTTGTAAGTTGTTCGCCACCTTGATCCATATGGAGAGGCGGGATACAAATAAATAAATAAATATACACCACACACTTCTGTGTAGGACTTTTTATTTTAATTATATATTTATTGAATTTATATCCCTCCTTTCTGCCAGTATGGGACCCAAGGCGGCTTACAACAACGTTTAAACAACAGAATGCTAAAAACTTGATGATAAACAACTTAAAATACAATTAAGCAAGCTATCATACTAAAACACCATTAATTTTAAAAGTATAAAATCATTTATAAAAAAAGCATGAGAAGAGAAAAAAAAATACAGCAACAACTCCAGTAAAAATACTTCTCTGCACAACCAGTGAATTGTCAAACTCCTGTTTAAATAAAAAGGTCTTTTCCTAGCATCAAAAAATAGAGCAGAGAGAGGGCCAATGGATCCTCTCTTGGGAGGGTTTTCCATAGCCTGGGAGCAACCTCGGAGAAGGGCTTCTGCTATGTCCTCACCCAAAGGATCTGCAATGGCAGTGGGTCTGAGAGAAAGCCCTCCCTTGAGGATCTTAAGACTTGAGTTTGTTTGTATGGGGAGAGGTCGTCTATCAGATAGTCTGGACCCACTTTGATTTCTATCCTGGTAAGTTTATAAACTGGAGCACCATGTCCAGGTTAAATATCCCTTATCTAGAATGCCTGGGACCAGAAGTGTTTAGTAATTTAGGTTCTTTTCCAATTTTAGATTACATGTGTTTGCATGGATGGGTGGCTGGCTGGCTGGCTGGCTGGCTGGATGCAGAACTAGCATATCTTCCCAGCATTGCCCAGGATTTTATCTTCTCATAGATAACACTTGTTAGAAAGATTTGAGATCCTGCGTCTCTAATTCCCAAACTGTCTGGTCCAGTACCTGTAAACTTTTTCCCCATATTCCTCAGTCCAATCTGTATTCAGAGTTGTTAACATGCAGAAGTTGGGTTCCTGAGGGAAATATACAGGCCTCCTCCTTGCTGCTGGGCCTCGTCTCCATAGCAACTGAACTATTCAAGACAGGCCCAAGAGCTCTCTGGCTGAGAATTCTAAAGGCCCCTGCCTTAACTGCAAATCCCAGTGTTCCATAGAATCTTCTTAACCAGCCAATCACATGAGGTCTTCTCTGCCTGACACAGATAAACAGGCAAACTTTGACTTTTATATTATATATATATATATATATATATATATATATATAATTATTATTTAATATATTTAATAATATTAAATATTATATTATATTATATTTGACTTCTATATATTAGATGCAATACTGTAAGGGAGATCTTTGGGGAGGCTGCGACTGAACAAGCAGGAGTGCTTAGCTGGCACTTTGCCCTGACCGCTATGCTGGGGTTCCCACGATTTCACAGATCCGTGCATCTCTCTCCAGCCTCGTGTCTCTCTTCAGCCTTGCTTCTCGTTTGTCTGGGTTGTGCCTGAGATACGAGGCTGGAGAGAGGCTGAGGACCTGAGAATCAAAGGAGCAGAAGCACCACGGCTGCTGCCTTGAAGGTGGAAGTGGGCGCCTGGCAGCAAAAAAGTTTTGGGTTCTGAAGGTTGTCAGGTTTCAGATTTCCAGATAAGGGATGCTCAACCTGTACTGAATTCTCTCCTTTCTGTTAAGGCAGGCGTGGGCAACTACGTGGGGGGCAGAGGCCAGTGCCTTCCTGGCTTTCTGGCACAGACCACCCATGCTTGGCAATACATCCAAACAGGTCTATATCATAGCCGAAATGGCAACCAGAAGTGACAGCGTGCTTGGCCAGGATACAGGCAAGACAGAAGGTGTTGGGTAGGCTCTACGTGTGGGGGAGAAAACTTTGGAGCGCTTCCATGCATTTAGCAGGACTTTGGGTACAATTTTGGGATGAATCTTGCCTGAAAGTTGCACCAAAAAATTAAAATTTGGGTAGGAAGAGGGGACTTGGAGAGAGTGAATGGGGGCTTCACATATGGTCTGGGTTGAATCCAGCCAATGGCCCCATCTTCCCACTCCTTTAACAAGGAGTACTAAGACATCTATACCCACCTCTCACCCCCAGCACAGTCTTTTCTTTAAAGGAAAAGAAGGCCCAATGGTCACAGGACCTTTGGATGTCTCCGTGGCACCTTTTTAAAGCTTAGAAGAATTGTGCAGGGGTTTGCTATACTCTCAACGGATCTTGGAAGTGACACATTAAAAGCTGCTTAGTTATCAGCAACTACCTACCCTCTTCCTGTCAGGAGAGTCTCAAGTTACTTTATTCCTGCAAAGAGTAATATATTTAATGGGCATTTCTCAGAGGCATTTTGATAGGAATTGTTCCAGTCGTGTCCCCCTCAGAAAAGTAACCGAAAGTACAGTGTAAAACAAGCCAATGGTTGTTTTACATGCCTTAAAACTGCTTCAAATCAATGCCTTTTTTAAAGAAGATTACTAAGTCATTGCTAAATGTTTTTCCTGTAATGATTATTTATAAAACTGTATTTTATTTCCACCTGTGGTATGAACTGCCTTATGTGCCATATTGGGAGAAAGGTGTGATATTTATTTACAAACAAACATAAAAAGCAAGTTATACTTGGATGAAGGAATAGAGGGCATGCTCATCAAATTTGCAGATGACACCAAATTGGGAGGGGTTGCTAATATGCCACAGGACAGGATCAAAATTCAAAATGACCTGAATAGATTGGAGAGCTGGGCCAAGGTGAACAAAATGAAATTCAACAGAGAGAAGTGTAAGGTCCTACACTTGGGTAGAAAAAATGGAATACAGAAATATAGGATGGGGGACACGTGGCTGGATAGCAGTACGTGTGAAAGGGATCTAGGAGTCTTCATAGACCACAAGCTGAACATGAGTCAGCAGTGTGATGCGGCAGCCAAGAAAGCCAATGCAATTCTCAGCTGCATCAATAGGAGTCTGGTGTCTAGATCGAGGGAGGTACTGGTACCACTCTACTCTGCTTTGGTTAGACCCCATCTTGAATACTGTGTCCAGTTCTGGGCACCCCAATTCAAGAAGGACCTGGTCAAGCTGGAGCAAGTCCAGAGGAGGGCGACCAAAATGGTGAGGGGCCTGGAAGCCATGAAGCCCTATGAGGATAGACTTAGAGAGCTGGGGATGGTTAGTCTGCAGAAGAGAAGGTGAAGAGGGGACATGATAGCCATGTTTAAATATTTGAAGGGATGCCACATAGAGGAGGGAGAGGGCTTGTTCTTCTGCTCCAGAGACCAGGACAAGGAGCAACAGATTCAAGCTGCAGGAAAGGAGATTCCACCTGAACCTCAGGAAGAACTTCCTGACAGTCAGGGCTGTCCGGCAGTAGAACGCGCTGCCTCAGAGTGTGGTGGAGTCTCCTTCCTTGGAGGTTTTTAAGCAGAGGCTGGATGGCCATCCATCGGGAGTGCTTTGAGGGTGTTCCTGCATGGCAGAAGGGGGTTGGACTGGATGGCCCCTGGGGTCTCTTCCAAATCTACATTTCTATGATTCTATGATTTTCCTCCAGCACATAATAGCAACTGATTACTTCCCACATGTAATGGGAATAAATTACTTTTATAAAATAATGTTCCAATAGCCTTGGTTTTGGAGCTGGGTTGGGGTCACAGCAGCATCCTAAAGGGCTCGAGGTTCATGATCGTTCCTAATTTTCCCCCTTTTTACCCTTTTTGTCCTTCTAGCCGCTGCTGTGATAAGAAAAGCTGTGGGAACCGCAATGAAACGCCCTCCGACCCCGTCATCATCGACAGGTAAGAGGCAAAGGAAGTCCCTGGGACCTTCCTGGCAGGAATGGCCTTATTTAATTGGCCTGCTGGAATCTCTAGGGCTCGAAATAGACTCTGAATGGCCTGTTTAAAAAAACAGAGTAAAAGCATTGCAGAGACCTTGAGCTTGACTGGGGAGAGCGAAGGAAAACTCTTTTTTTGGAATACAGTTTCCAGAATCCCCCAGCCAGCAATGTCATGTTGGCTAGGGGATTCTGGGTGTTGCTGTCTAAAAAAAGAAAATTTCCCAAGCTTCATTGGTGAAGTACCTGTTTTACAGACCAAAGCCAAAGCAGTGGCACCTAGAGTAATTTTACACAATGGAAATTTGTGCAAATTTTCTAGTTTCTTCCTGTTTTACCAGCTACTGCCCCTGGTTTGAGGGAGAGATTTCCAAGGGGACAGCCATGTTAACCAGTTGCAGTGAAAACAGCGGCATCTTAAAGTGCAAAAGCTTTCTTTGGTCTTAAGCTTTCCCAAGTGAGGTTTGGTTTGCGCCTACTTTGCTCTGTTTTCACTAGCAAGCAAAGACAGACCTTTAGGCTTCATGGATTGAAGTAGTGTTTGCATGAGTCGTCACCGTCACCTGTTGACTTAAGGTGACTCCAATGACTTGCATGAGGTTTCCTTAGGCCATTTCCGCACTAGCCTGTTATAGTGCAATGATTCCACTTTCAACATCCTCTGGAATCCTGGGGTTTGCAGTTTCAGGAGGGTCCGGCGGGAAACTGGTGTAAAGATTGTGCTGGCCAGAAACTGCAAACCCCAGGATTCCAGAGGATGTTGAAAGTGGAATCATTGCACTATAACAGGCTAGTGCAGAAATGGCCTTAGGCAAAAAATACTCAGGGTGGTGTTGCCAGTTCCTTCCTCTGAAATATAGGTAGAGGGACATGCAGTTATGTGCGCCGTTTGTAATCCGTTCTTTGTGTGTCTTTACATTTTTTTAAAGGAACGTTTGAAAAGTTGAGTTTATTTGGACCAGTGGTTTAAACTTTTGTACTACATACCGTTTTAGCTATTTTTGTTTAACTTACATTGTAAGATGATTCAGGTCCCATTTGGAGGGAAAGCAGAGTATAAATCCAATAAATAAATAAGTAAATATCAAGGGCAGAAGCCACAACGTATGATTAAATCTATCTGATGGCATCGACCACTGCTCATGGAAGCAGAGGCCAAAAGAAAACTGTTATTAAAAGTATTTTTTGTGTGTTTCTTTGTCGTATCCCTGTTTGACCCAAGGACTAGAGACTTGGTTTTTTCAGGTGTTTTAAGAGATGGAAGCTGCATTTTTTCAAGATGCTGACTTAGGTAGCAGATATTAGTTTCTGTGTTTCTTTGATGTGATCTGGCATGTCAACCCCTCGGCTTTTCCACCCCTATATCCAAAATTCTGGATACTCTGAAACCAGACACCCACTTCACCTTCCCCCAGTGCCCTGGCTGACATCCAAGCTAAAAGAATACAAGGTACTTCCTTTATACCAGCAGTGGACAAAGTCTGGCCAAGTTTTGAACACTAGAACCTTTGGGGTCAGATAGACTTCCCCAAATGCTGGTAAACAAACAACAATTTTGGGGTGGCTAGAAATGCACTTCTAATTTTGGAGGAAAAAGGGCTTATTTTTTTAAAAAAATGTACAATAATACAGGGGACCCTGTAACCTATTCAAAAGGTGAATTCCTGCTCTGGAAGGCTTCCAGGACAGACCATTGGCCCCTGGCTTTTTGGCCAGAAGTGGGCCAGGCCATGGTGGAGTCGGGCTACAAACCCCCAGACTAGATGGCCATGGTGGTCCCTTCCAACTCTGGGAGTGTGTGACCCCTGCTGTAAGCCCAGCCAAAGGTGTCTGGATCTCGGTAGCACTGTCCTGCCTTTCACTGTTGCTGGAGTGTTGTAGTGTAAAAACATGGAAGATGTTTCCATATTGAACTGGGTTCGTGCCAAACTGTCCAAGATACAGGTCTGGTTCAGAATGAATCCCTCTCTTAGATGCCCCCACCCTGAGCCCTGATGGCAGGAAGTGACCTCACTGGTAGTCCATTTTTACCAATTGCAAGTAGAGCTCTCTGCTATCTCCCTGCTTCCTTTCTGGGGTTGCTTACTTTGACCAGGGTGCAAGATGACCAGAAATTTCATTGACAACAGTGGAGCCCCTGGCAGTCTCACAACACAACTGGTGTGCAGAGAAACTGGGAGCCAATAGGAAATGAGCTTGCATGGTTCCTTGGCCCTTTCCGCACCATGCCTCTATATCTCATTGTTCCAGTGGGATCCCAGTAGTGCCATTGCAAGGATGGAAATGGGACCTGAACCCTCTCCACCACACCCGGTCAGTGACTGGCAGACAGGTAGTGTTAGGAACACTCTTCTGCAGTATAGCATCAATGCTCTGTCCCTTTCCCCACCTCTTCTTGCACTGTACTGCAGAAGGAAGCACTATCAAGCACTTCTGCCCTTATCACACACTTGCAATCAATGGGATCATGGCAGGAAAGGGGGCCATTACTGGATTATTTCTGGTAATGGTGGAGGGTTCAATTCCCTCCTCAACCTTGAGCACGTCACACCCTCTTAGCCCAAGAAAACCCCATGATAGGTTCACCTTAGGGTCATCAGAACTTGGAAACAACCTGACAACACAACAACAAGAACAAATTAGTATATCACTGAATACCAAAGTCAGGATCATCCATGGCATAATGTTGCTGACTTGTGTGTAGAATTGTGAAAGCTGGGCAGTAAAGAAGCCTGACAGGGAAAAGATCAACCTAAAAGTGGAGTTGAAGGAGAGTTTCTACAGATGTCACGCGCTGCCCAAAAGACAAATAAATGCATCTGAGAGTAAATCAAGTTTGAATTCTCACTAGAAACCAAAATGACTAAATCAGGGCTGTCGTGCTAAGACAACATGACTCACTAGAAATGACGATAAATGCTGGGTAATGTTGAAGGCAGTAGGAAAAGAGGGAGACCACATTACGGATGAACTGACTCAGCTGAAGAAGTCCTGACCCCAATTTGTAAGACCTGAGCAGGGCTGTCAAAAATATGGTTTCTTGGAAGTCTCTAATTCCTCATTCTCTGTATTGTCAAATTCAAGTTAACGGCACTTAACAGCGACAAAAACAAACCTGCCCTCTTCACTAGAAACCAAAATGACTAAATGGAATCTATTGTCCTTTGGACATACCCTGAGATGACATGACTCACTAAAAGGATGATAATGCAAGGAAAAGCAGAAGGCAGTAGGAAAACATTAGAGATAGATTGACTCAGTAAAGAAAGCCACAGCCCTGTGTTAGCAAAACCGGAGGAGAACTATTAATAACAGGAACTCTTGGAAGTCTCTGATTCATAGAGTTGCCGTAAGTCGAAGCCAAGTTGCTGACAAATAACAACAAAAAGTGGACCCATTCAATCAATTTTTGAATGGAGAGCCAAGGCATTGATAAATCCCATTGATTTTAATAGCTCCAAGCTGACTATGAGTCCATAACACATTTGCAGATTCTCTGAATGCATGGCCGGGTACTCAGCCTTCAGGTCTGGTGCTTGCCAATGATGCCTCTCATGCCAGAGGCCTGATTTGTACCTGCTGTAGGTAAATGTTCTTGGCTTTCTGTCAGGTTGGCTTTGCCCTCCCTGCCATGCAAGAAGATGTCATATAATGCCGTGCGATGTGATGCCATGCAATGCCATGCAGTGCTCTGATATTTGAAAAACAGGCTGGGAGGGGGTGATGGAACTGTGTGAGAAACAGTGTGCTGGGAATAAGGCAATGTTATTTTAACCAAAGGGAACCAATGCAATTTCAATGTTATGCAGTTGGCAGGCAGGATGAAAGCCTGGGAAAGGAGTTGTTGTAATTAGCTGTCAAATAAGATGCTGGCCCACACAAATTGGTCACGTTGCAGCTTATAAGGCACCGAAAATCCAGTCATTTTCTAGTCCTGGCAGTTGCCAAAATGTGCTGCTGCTACTCTAAAGTCTCCTGAATAAAGCTTTTGCAGCCTTTTAAGCTGAATCTCTGGGGCTGGAGTTGCCCTGTACATGATACCTGGGAATTTTGCATTATTTTCAGTCCACACTAGAAGAAATGCGTCTACTCATTCCTTCTATCGACACAGCACAACCCCTACTTTGGCTCACGAGAAAGTGTTTGTCTGACATTACCTGTCTTCCTTCCTCACCCTTCTGCAACTGTGTATTTGGGAGTGTGTGTGTGTGCACATGTGTGTGCAAGTCGCTTTCCCCATCCTTCAGACAATGGTCCAATGGGATGAAAGAGGACTTCCTTTCTCGGCGCATCACGGTGGCAGTCGGGGTGCTTTGATAACATGCTGGCATTTCATCGGCATTGTCCACCATGATCGTATCGGCACTGCTGCCACGGGGGCCTGGTGTCTTGGGAAGGTTTGCCTGTCACTCACCCCACCCGAGAGGCAGCCGGCGGCCGACGGAAAAGAATGGGGATTGACAAGCCAGTGGGGAGATTAGGAAGAGAAGAATCGAACCTATTAAGGTCTGTCTGGCCAGAGACCATTGTATGCGCTGATCTTTCAGCTGCTCCTTCAGCTGGGTCTCAGACGCACACCCAAACACACACACAAATGTACACCCTTTCTACCCTGGTTAGGATGAAAACAGTGATACGCAATGGGTTTAAAGTCCAGGACGTTCAGTTTAGATAGATCCACTTCCAGAACCAAGCAGGGAACCGTGCCAGATGGATTGCCTGCTTCCAGAGAAGCCTGCTCATCCATGCAGCAGTGGCCAGCGCACTGGGGAAGTGAATCTGCTATGAGTTTTGATGAGAACTTTCATTCTCCTTGGTAAGCCTGGTGTAGTGGTTTGAACACTGGGCTACGATTCTAGAGAGCGGGCTCCAAATCTCCGCTCGGTCATGGAAACTCACTGGCTGGCCTTGTGTAGGTCACACTCTCCCAGCCTCTGTGGAAGGCAAAGGCAAACCTTCTCTGAGCAAATCTTGCCGATAAAACCCTGTGATAGAGGTACCTTAGGGTTGCCATAAGTTGGAAACAAGGTGAAGGCGCACAGTTTTCTGAGATCCCCCAGCTATTCCCTTTGTTTGTGTGTTTGGCTTGAGAAAAGGAAAAGAAAAGACTGCGTCTGTTGATTAACAACACTCACAACCACAGCTTGGAAATAGCTAGTTAACTCTACTAGTTAAATTTGCTTATATCCTAATTTGTTTCCTTTGTCCCCGTCCTCCCCAACAGGCTCAATTAAGGCCTTTTCTGCACTACACTCTTATAGCGGGATGATTCCACTTTCAGCATCCTATGGAATCCTCGGGTTTGCAGTTTAGAGAGGGGCCAGCCAGCTCCTCCCGAAACTGCAAACCCCAGGATTCCATAGGATGTTGCAAGTGAAATCATCGAGCTATAAGAGTGTAGTGCGGAAAAGGCCTAGTGGTGCAGGAAATGAGAGGTTTGCCTTTCTAGCTTTTGAAGAGACTGGGAGGGGAGGCAGATCATATCATCCAGTGCTGGCTTGTTGTGTCCAAAGAGGAAAAATGCAGTCCACCTGGGAGGAAAAGTGCAAATAGGAGGAGAGACAGATGTCTAAAGGACTGGACTGAATGTAGAAGAGGGAGACACAGGGACAGAGAAACAGAATCCCTTCCTGAGCATGAGTGAACAGCAAAACAGAGCAAAAAGGGGAAGCAGAGTGAGGCATGTGGTGTTATTACACAGGCAGATGCACCAGCAGGCATGTGTGCACATGTGTGCATGACCGTGCACAAGTGCACCTGCACGTGTGTGCATATTCAGTTGTGCATTCAGTGGCACAGCACTGTCAACCAGCACAAGAGATGTATACCATACTTAAGATGTAACTCCAGATGTGAGGAGTTAATCCAAATCCAAATGTGGGATCTCTCTCTCTTTTTCATCTCTAGATTCATGTGTCCACAAAGCTTATCTTGTTACTCATTCCTTCAGTTTCAGAGGATGGTGTGTGTGTGTGTGTGTGTGTGTGTGTGTGTGTGTATATGACAGCAAAAGTGGTATAGTGGTGTGATTATTGGACTGTGACCTAGAGACCAGAGTTCGAGTCCCTGCTCAGCCATGGAAACCCATTGGATGACCTTGCGCTTGTCACACACTCTCAGCCCCAGAACACCACATGATAGGTTCACTGGGTGTCTCCATAAGTTGGAAACGACTTGAAGGCACACAACACATATATATTTCATGGTTGGGGTCTTTCTCCTGTCCTCTCCCTCTCTGCACCCATCCTTCCTCCGTCCCTCTCCCTCTCTCTTTTTCTTTCCCGTTCCCTCATTCCTGCGCGACGCCCGGCCCCTCTGGTTTAGAGAGCCCAATAAGTGCCCTATCAACATGTTAATCAAATTACTTAGGAGCTAAAATTGACGCTTTTCATTAATTATACAAGATTATTCTAATTGCAAATTCAAATTTATGCGCTCGGAACAGAAGGTGTTCGGCAGCGTCGCTGGGAATTTGCATATTAAATGGGGAGAGTTGTACATTATGGATGCTAATGTATGCACATTGTCTTTATTTTTAACTCCCCGGGCCCGCGCACGCCGCCGCCGATGCCGCTGAAGGAGGTGAAGGAGTCCGACGTCTGCTTATTATTATTTCGTTCTCTTGTCTCCTGCTCAGAGTCAGTGGCCCTGGAGGGGAGGGCAGCGGGCATGGCAGAATTGGGGGGCCGAGGGGGAGGGGGTGGTTGGCTCCCTGTCAATCTTGCAAGGGGAGAAGGGTAACTTTCTCCCTCCCTCTCCCTCTCTCAGAGAAGGAGATATATATATATCTATCTTTCCTCCTCCCTTCTACATTCCTTCCTTTCCTTGATTACCACCTGCGAGGAGAGCAGGAACTCCAGCCAACCAGGATTTCAAGTCAGCATCTCTTGTGTTCCTTGAGATTGTCTCACTCCTGTGATTAACCTCCAAAGGTTCTTTCTTTCTGTCTTTAGAAAAAAAATCAGGGACAAGGACAGGAAACGTAGTATGGATATCCTTTTTTTTCCCCCAACCTGATCATTGGGATTCTCTGATTAGTGCCCAATGCTTTCTTTAGTTCTGAAAGCAAGTGGTGTGTGTGTGTGTGTATGTGTGTGTCTCGTGGAACATCCACACAAGTTTGCGGTTGATATTTGAGGTGTCAAACTCAATTTCATCTTGGGCTGCATCAGCGATATGGTTGCCCTCAAAGGGCCAGTTGTATCTGAAAGACTATATAAATGTATCTACTCGTTTATCATATTAAATAATTGCCTCTGCATTTGATTATTACTGGTTTTAAATTGCCTTACCTCTGCATCAATTTTGCTTTTCTTGGACATTTTGGGGCTATTTGATTGTAATTTGTGGTCCCTATACCTCTGTAAAGTGGCATAGAATTGGTCAGTATATCCAAAGTGTGCCACTTTCTGCTTCCCAGCCCCTTTCTTTTGTGCCTCTTTGTGCCCCCCCAGCCTGTCTCTGTGCCTCTTTCAGCCCCCCAGACCCTCTATATGCCTCTTTCTGCTCCCCTCCTCCCCTGGGGCTCTCTCTGTCTCCCTGCCCCTCTCTGTACCTGGTGAGCTTGTTCCCCATATTGTGAGCCCCCAGCTGTTGGTATTCTGAAGAGGGACCCAGCAGCCAAAACTTGTGATCTACTTCTACTTCTGACTGCTCCTCTGTCCAACTCTCGCGAGCTGTGCGGAGCTTTGCCGTGGTAACCCGCAGCAATGCTCTGACAGCGAGACTTGGACAGAGGAGCAGTCAGAAGTAGAAGTCAATTGCAAGTGCTGGCTGCTGGGCCCCTCTTCAGAATACTGGCAGCCAGGGGCCCAAAATGTGGAGATTGGGCTCACCAGGTGGGAGGAGTGCCACAGCTGCAGGAGAGGTGCAAGGGCCACATGAAATGGCTTGGTGGGCCAGATTCAGCCCACGGGCCTTTTGTTTGACACATGTGCTTCAAGTAGTAGAATTCTGCACAATGTTGTACAGAAGACCATGGGCCAGTTCACACTGTCTTTTTGTAGTGCTATGATTCTGCTTTAACTGCCATGGTTCCGTCCTCTGGAATACTAGGAATTGCAGTTTAGAGAGGGGTAATTATACATTGAAGTTGTTCAAGATTTCCCATTCCTTGGCTCAGCCGTTAATCAGAATGGAGACTGCAGTCAAGAAATCAGAAGAAGGCTAGGACTTGAAAGGGCAGCTATGAAGGAACCAGACAAGACCCTGAAATGTAAAGATCTGTCGTTAAATACTAAAGTTAGGATTGTCCATGCCATCGTATTTCCAATTTCTATGTATGGTTGTGAGCACTTCACAGTGAAGAAAGCTGATGGGAAGACCATCAACTCATTCCAAACATGGTGCTGGAGAAGAGTTCTGTGGACTGCTAAAAAGACAAAGGAATGGGTCCCAGAGCAAATCAAGCCTGAACTCTCCCTGTGAGCCAAAATGACTAAATTGAGAATGTCGTACTTTGGACACATCATGAGAAGACATGACTCACTAGGACAGACAGTAATGCTGGGTAAAGGTGGAAGACAGTAGGAAAAAATAAGACCATATTGCAGATGGATAGACTCAATCAAGGAAGCCCTGGCTTCCCAGAGTTTGCAAGACCTGAGCAGGGCTGTTGACACAATGACTTAGAAGTCTCTCATTCATAGGGTCACCATAAGTCGAAGTTGACCTGATAGCAGTTAACAAAAACAATTATAATCTTCAGCCAAAGCACTCTAGTGCCTCCTAAACTACAAAACCTAGGATTCCATAGGGTGCAGTTGTGGCAGTTAAACTGGAATTATAGTGCTATAGTTGTGGAATGTGAGTGGTCCCCAGCTCTTTCATTCTCATAGGCAGAGACCCTCTGTCCATGTTGCATAGCATAAATCTCTATAGGTGGGGTTACCCATTGATTGTGTTGAAGGGCATTCTTGTAAAACTGAATGCGCACCAACAAGCACAACCACTTGCCCTGCACAGCTGCATAGGCGGTGAATGTGCGTGCACATGCACCATGGCATTGCATGCTCATCTCTGCTTCTACAGACTTGAACTATCAGACAAAAATGTCCAGCTGCTTCTGTGAGGGAACTTAGCATGCATAACATACTAACAGGGTTCCGTACAAATGGTGGTTGGAAGGGTCTCCAATGGGCATCTAGTCCAACACCCTGCTGCTGCAAGAATCGTAGAATCGTAGAGTTGGAAAGGGGCCTCTTGGGCCATCTGGTCCACCCTCGTGCTCAGTGCAGGATCTCCAGCTACAGCTTCCTCAGCAGCAGGTAGCTATCCAGAGAAGAAGACCCCCACCATCTCTATAGGCAATTGGTTTCACTGGTGAACTGCTCTTACTGTCAAGAAGTTCCTTCCGCTGTTCAGTTAAAATCTACCCTCCTGTAACTTAAAAGCATTAGACCTGGTCCTACCCTCTGGGGCAGCATAGAAGAAGCCTGCCCCCTCTTCTTTGTGGAAGCCCTTGAGGCATTTAGAAGGGTAAATCATCTTACCTCTCAGTCTTCTCTTGACAGCCAGGCTGAACAATTCACAGTTAAAGCATCTCTGATGGGTGAACCGTCCACCTTACGTTCAAAAACCCAGAGGTGTATCTAGCATAAACAGCACCTAGGGCAAGCATGGAAGTTACACCCTTACCTCTAAGTGCCACTTCCTCCTCTTTCTCTTCTTCTGCCACTTCCAGCACTATTTTTTTACACCTCGTTGGCACTGGCACCTGGGGCACATATCCTACCTGTCCCATCCTAGATATGCCTCTGCAAAAACCTCAAACAAAAAAAAAGCCAATTGCCTTCCAAGAAAGTATCTTCCATTGTTGAACTGTCTGTGTTTAAACAGAGATTGGATGAACAATCATGGATGCTTTAGCAGTGGATTCCTGTACTAGCAGGAGTAGGACTAGATGGCCCTTGGAGTACCATCCAAATCATAGAATCATAGAGTTGGAAGAGACCCCAGGGGCCATCCAATCCAACCTCCTCCTATGCAGGAACACCCATCAAAGCATTGCCAGCAGGTGGCCATCCAGCTTCTGCTTAAAAACCTCCGAAGAAGGAGATTCCACCACACTCCACTGAGGCAGCAGATTCCACTGCCGGACAGCTCTGACCATCAGGAAGTTCTTCCTGAAGTTCAGGTGGAATCTCCTTTCCTGCAACTTGAATCCATTGCTCCTTGTCCTGGTCTCTGGAGCAGCAGAGAACAAGCCTGCTCCCTCCTCAACATGACATCCCTTCAGATATTTAAACATGGCTCTCATGTCCCCTCTTAACCTTCTTTTCTGCAGACTGAACATACCCAGCTCCCTAAGGCGTTCTTCATAGGGCTTCATGGCTTCCAGACCCTTTACCATTTTGGTCGCCAAATCTATCAATCTGAGAGAATGAATGAATGGATTATATTCATATTCATTTATAGTTGTGTGCTTTCAAGTCATTTCCAAGTCGTGGCAACCCTAAGGTGAACCTGTTACCAGGTGTTCTTGGCAAGATTTGTTCAGAGGGATTTGCCTTTGCTGTCCTTTGAGGCCAAGAGAGTAGGACTTGTCTAAGATCACTCAGTAGGTTTCTGTGGCCAAGCCAGGTTTTGAAAGCCAATGCAATTCTCTGCTGCATCCATAGGAGTATGGTGTCTAGATTGAGGGAGGTACTGGTACCACTCTACTCTGCTTTGGTTAGACCTCATCTGGAATACTGTGTCCAGTTCTGGGCACCCAAATTCAAGAAGGACATGGTCAAGCTGGAGCAAGTCCAGAGGAGGGCGACCAAAATGGTGAGAGGCCTGGAAGCCATGAAGCCCTATGAGGATAGACTTAGAGAGCTGGG